>LPNX010375365.1:21467-121206 GCA_001517045.1 Pseudotsuga menziesii
ATATTATGAGATTGGGGAAGTATCAAAAGCTGAAAATTGCAGGGGCTGACGAAAACATCCTGACGAACACTGTGTCCAAAGTTCAGCCTCAGATTCACTGTATTCTGGGAGATATGATCTCTCAAAGTTAGGGTTCTAGCCTCTTCCAGAAATCATCCATAAACAGGACACCTGGGGAAAATTGCAATATATTGGGCTACAGAGGTCCAAATGGAATTCCTGAAGATGTTCCAGAAAGGGTATGGACTTTAATTTCTGTGATCCAAATATCAGACTCAGAAGATGAATCAGGGACACGTGGCAGGCCGTACAATTTCACTATTCTGAACAGTCCTCTAATAGGTCACCTTGGGAAAAGGATCATAAATACAAATTGGTGAAACCAATTCTGATGAAACCTATGGTGTTGGATCAGGGACATGCGCGGTTACCTCAGTGCAAAATTTCAGACATAGAGGAGCAGTAATTTCGGAGATATCACAGAAACAGTAACAGGCATTTCTGCAGAATAAATCAGAAAATTAGGGCTTCCTGTTCTGGGAGCTTCCCTCCACTGTTTTTAGAAAAGGAGTACATTGGACAAATCCATTTTAAGAGATCCATCTGTTAATCCAATCATATCTAAAAGATTCCAAGTTTTGAAAATTAGGGTTTCTGCGACAAACCCTAGATCAGCAAACTCTGGGACAAGGGCGGACACCTCAAATCGGTAAGATCTAATCCTTTGCTATTTCCATTTGAGGTTCTCATTTCAAAGTGATCAGCTTGATGATAAGCTTGGTGAAGTTGACAACTTCCAAGAATAGAAGTATTTTATCTCTCTGGATTGGACACCTACATGAGCATAGAGGTTCCAGTTTCAGAGGGAGACGAAGCCAAAGAAGACATCATGCTCATGCTGCAGAGGATGATGAACTATCCGGAAAGAGATCTAGATATGAAAGTGAAGATTCTTCAAGCAAGGAAGAATATGCTCTAATATCATCTCTCATAGGTAACATTACTCATGGTAGTGATGATTATCTGATAGACAGTGGGGCTTCCAAACATATTATGGGATTCGAGGAATCCTTTGTAAGACTATCAGAACATGAATCACCTCACAAGGTGAAACTAGGAGATGACTACCAATATCCAATAAAAGGTAGTGAGGAATCTTCATTCAAGCTAGACTCTGGTAAGTCTCTAACAATGAAAGAAGTATTGTTTGTGCTAGAATTGAAGAACAACCTTCTCTCTATTTCAGCATTGATGCAAAAGCAATGCGGGTTGCATTCATAGATGGTCAAGTCATCATATGGCCAAAAGGAAAGACTATCGATGATGTGGTAGTTATTGAAGAACAAGAAGGAGGCTTGTACAAATTGAAGGGATATCCAGAACAAGCCTTGATCCATGACACAGTAAGAGCCAAATGAGCTTTGGCATAGAAGGAAAAAGTGAAGAGTGCAGAAGTGTTGATGGCCACCTTGAATGGCCTCCCAGGATCGTGGAATTCAAGGAATGTGTGCTAGAAGAAAGTGATTAATTTCAATAGACTCGAGAAGAGAAGGTGGGAGCAACTAAAGATCAAGCTCTTACCATCCAAAGAAGATTACTCAAGCGATGAGGAATATGAAGAACTCAACTCTTGAAGAACTTCTTATCCTCCATATCATTTGGATAAGAACTCAACTCTTGAAGAACTTCTTATCCTCCATATCATGGTAGGATGTTTGCATTAATGACAGTATACTACTAATATGCATGTGATGGGTAAGTAGCTCATGGTGCTATACAAATCTCCATTGCTACTTATCTAGAATGAAACCTCTTTGCTGACATATTGGATTAGTGCACAATCTCAATGTTGTCTTGGTAGAGATGGAAGGCATCTAGAAAGTTCAGTGAGATATGGATGAATGTTGTATTGGCTAAAGTAGTTGCATGATCATATATTTATGCATAATTATTTGCCAGTATGAATATTCTTTATGAAATGTTCTAACCATACAAATGCATTTGACTTGTAGGAAAGATCACATACATAATCGCCTACAAGCAAAGAAGAATGAAGACTTGTTTCGAAGAACAAGTGACGATATTTCAAGACAAAGAATAATATGATGAATGCAGTGACATCATTGATGCAGAACCTTCCAGACAAGAAGAAGTAACTAAAGGTTGAAGGTGGAAAACCAGTGATACTCCTGTTATGTGTCGATGCACTATTGTTCTAGGTATGGAGGTGTGGCAGAGTACAGATGGAATCTTCCTTGGACAAGGGAAGTATGCAGTAGAGATCCTGAAGAGATTCGGGATGATGGACTGCAAGGCTTTGGCTACACCCATGGCATCGAACCTGAAGCTATTGAGTGATGCTTCTTCAGAGATGGTTGATGCTACGATGTATCATCAGATGATTGGGTCATTGATGTACCTGACGAACATAAGACCAGATATTTGCTTTGCTGTGAACACCTTGAGCCAGTACCTGACAGATCCGAGAAGTGTTCACTTGATTGCTGCAAAGCATATTCTGAGGTATCTGAAAGGTACAATTGATTATGGGCTCAAGTATGATGCGAATCAGAAGATTAACCTGGAGGGTTATGTTGATTCAGATTGGGCAGGCAGTGCCATCGATAGGAAGAGTACTATAGGATGTTGCTTCAGTATGGGATCAGGTGTGATCTC
The DNA here is from genome assembly GCA_001517045.1 of Pseudotsuga menziesii. Lineage (NCBI taxonomy): Eukaryota > Viridiplantae > Streptophyta > Pinopsida > Pinales > Pinaceae > Pseudotsuga > Pseudotsuga menziesii. The sequence continues at coordinate 24,144 of LPNX010375365.1, forward strand.
TTGGTTTAGCAGGAAGCAATCCTGTGTGGCACTAAGTACAGCTGAAGCAGAGTATGTCGTAGCTTGTTCAGCTAGTTGTGAGGTAGTATGGCTGCGGAAGCTACTGTCTAATATATTTGATCTCCAGTTAGATGCTACTTGTATACATTATGACAACCAGAGTTGCATGAAGTTGTCAGAGAATCCAGTGTTCCATGACAGGTCAAAGCATATCGAGATCAAATATCACTATATCAGGGATATGGTGCAGAGAGGAGCAGTGAAGCTCCTGTATGTTGCAACGGAGGAACAGATAGCTGATGTATTGATGAAGCCATTGGCTAGGCTGAAGTTTGAGTACTTCAGAGAGAGACTTGGTGTTCTCCAGATCGAGGCTTCCTCCCAGAGACCGTGATGAGTCCCATAGCCATTCTGACATGGTGAGAGGATTGGTTCCTTCCATGGTGAGTTGTAAGGGTTGAGCCATTCTGTCATGGTGAGAGGATTCAGTTCCTTCCATGCCAGATATGAGTGCTAGAGATCCAAAGCCATTCTGACGAGCAGGTCAGATGTAAGGGCTGAGCCATTCCGTCATGGTGAGAGGATTGGTTCCTTCCATGACTGATATGAGTGCTGAGATTAAGAGCCATTCTGACGAGTAGGTTAGATGTAAGGGCTGTGCTATTCTGTTCATGGCTAAAGGATTTAGTTTCTTCCATGTCAGATGTAAGTGCATAAATCTCTCTTCATTGTGGTTGAGAGTCTTCCATCCTTGGATGGGATTGTGCCATTCTGACGAGCAGGTCAGATGTAAGGGCAGAGCCATTCTGTTCATGGCTAAAGGATTTAGTTTCTTCCATGTCAGATGTAAGTGCATAAATCTCTCTTCATTGTGGTTGAGAGTCTTCCATCCTTGGATGGGATTGTGCCATTCTGACGAGCAGGTCAGATGTAAGGGCAGAGCCATTCTGTTCATGGCTAAAGGATTTAGTTTCTTCCATGTCAGATGTAAGTGCATAAATCTCTCTTCATTGTGGTTGAGAGTCTTCCATCCTTGGATGGGATTGTGCCATTCTGACGAGCAGGTCAGATGTAAGGGCAGAGCCATTCTGTTCATGGCTAAAGGATTTAGTTTCTTCCATGTCAGATGTAAGTGCATAAATCTCTCTTCATTGTGGTTGAGAGTCTTCCATCATTGTGGCGGAGGTGGCTCCTGCCTGGATGGGATTGAGCCATTCTGATGAGTAGGTCAGATGTAAGGGCTGTGCCATTCTGTTCATGGCTAAAGGATTTAGTTCCTTCCATGTTAGATGTAAGTGCAGAAATCTCTCTTCATTGTGGATTGAGAGTCTTCCATCATTGTGGCGGAGGTGGCTCCTGCCTAGATGGGATTGAGCCATTCTGATGAGTAGGTCAGATGTAAGGGCTGAGGCATTCTGGTCATGGCTAAAGGATTAAGTTCCTCCCATGATAGATGTGAGTGCTGGCCATTCTGTCGAGTAGGACAGATGTAAGGGCAACTGCCACTCTCTGGGAGAGTGGAGGCACCTGGTCAGTTACCAGGTAGCTCAGTCTAGGACTGGGGGCCATTCTGATGAGGGTGTAGGATTCAGTTCCTACCAGGTCAGATGTGAGTGCATGCCCTTCTGATGAGTAGGTCATATGTAAGTGCTGAAATCTCTCATCACTGTGATAGGATGTGTTCTTGTCTGGATGGGAGTCTTCCATCACTGTGATAGGATGTGTTCTTGTCTGGATGGGAGTCTTCCATCACTGTGATAGGATGTGTTCTTGTCTGGATGGGAGTCTTCCATCACTGTGATAGGATGTGTTCCTGTCTGGATGGATGTGCCTTTCTGACGAGTAGGTCAGATGTAAGTGCTGAGCCATTTCACAGACGATAGTTGATGTGCCTACCATGCTGGTGAATGTGAGTGCTGGGCCTTTCTGATGTGATTGTAGTTTACTACATGATCAGATATGAGTGCTGGGTGTGCCTTTCTGACGAGTAGGTCAGATATAAGTGCTGGATGAAGACCTACCTGTGGGATAGGCCTACAACCAGCATGAAAAAGGGCTGGCTCTGTAGAACTTCCTATGACGAGATAGTACACACATGATGATGACCAGAGATGATCCAGATCGAGCTATGATCTAGATCCAGTTATGATGACTCCGAGAGATCCAGATCGAGTGATGATCCAGATCCAGCAGTGGTGATCCAGATCGAGTGATGATCCAGATCCAGTCCAGTGATGATGATCCATATCGAGTGATGATCTAGATCTAGTGATGATGATCCTGATCGAGTGATGATCTAGATCCTGTGATGATATTCTATGATGATCCAGATCGAGTGATGATATTGATCTTGTGATGATATTCTATGATGATCTAGATCGAGTGATGATCCAGATCCAGCTCTATGATGATCCAGATCGAGAGATGATCCAGATCTAGATGACTTGAAGATGAAGATGACTTGAAGTTGAAGATGACTCAAAGACGAAGATGATCCAGTTGATGCAGAGAAGAAGACTAGTGCTGAAAATTTTTGTTGAAAGAATACCTTCCTAGTTAAGAGGGAGTGTTGATGTATATGTAACTTCGGAATGTATTCTTCTATGTATTCTATGTATTGTGACCCGATGTTTATTCCGGGATGTTTCCATTATGCATTTGAGTCATGTGGTCATGCCCCGATGTTTCGATCGGGAGGATTAATAATGTAATCAAGTCATATCAAGTCATTAGGTAAGTCCCCACTGTTTCAGGGCACTTGAGTTATTATACACTAATTAAGGTGTAGGCTCGAGTAGTAATTATTAGGGTTGAGCCTACGTGTGAAATGGCAACTTAAGTGAATGGACTAATATAAATAGAGAGTGTGTGTCTCTCTATTTATCACTCATGAATTACATCACTTGCTCTCTCAAGTGTGGCGCACCTTTGGAGAAGGAAATACTTTGGCTTGACAGAAGACAGAAGGTTGCTATTGTGTTGGGAGGTCATCTTACTGTTTTGGGATCACATCTTGTGGTGATACTATCTTAGAGGAAGTTGAGGGTTTTTCTCCATTTATGGTTTCCCCTCCTAAAATCTTTGTGTCTCTTGTCTCTTGTGATGTGCTTATGTGATTGTTGTGCTTGTTATTCTCTCAGTGAAAAGATCTTAACATAATGCTAGCTTAAATGTTGAAAAACTAACATGGTTAGGCTCTTCCTCCATGTCCATAGTGACTCTGTAGAGTCCTTTAGCACATATCTGGATATCCACATCTCCCTTCCATTGGTGATAACTTAAAGGAGTTAGGATTTCTATGGAAGAAGCCATACTTCTACTGTAGCGAATGTAATGAACCTGTAAAAAATCATGCAATCAACACAAAAATTCATCGTAATGTCGAACATCCTACACATTTCATGTTTTCATCACACCTAGCATAATTGATCAAGCAAGTTTCATCAATAATTCCTTTACTTGGGGTATTAAGACGTAAACATTTGGCTTCTGGTGCAGTGCTAGAATTTGATATTTTTCTCAATTTTTCATGCTAGATCCAAAAAAAATCATGTTTTTCTTGAAGAATAGCTTCAGCCCATTGTGGCTCTGATACCATATTAATTCTGTCACAACAATCTTGGGACAAAGTATAAAATCACAAGTAATTCAAAAAATCAGGCATGAAATGATGTAACGGTATTGCAATAGGAGGTTGCAACTCTATATAATCAATGAAAGAATGAATAATACAATACAATGTCATGTAGAATGCATGAATTCAATGGGAGGTTATTCGAATTGCATGGATGTGTGTAGCTTAACTAACTGTTAGCCAACACTAGACACACTTAGTTAACCACTAAACTAAACTATAACTGACTCTCACCAAGTCCTAACTGAATCGGAGTGCAATAGATGACTGAGTCTAACTGAATGTATATCAGACACATGCCACTACATGCCAACAGTAGGTGGTAGTGCATCACTAACTCCAAGTAGCTCTGATTAAGTTAACTGAAGTGATATTGGTCAACAGAGGCAGTTGGAGGCGCTTTAGTTCACTCCAGTTCGTCCCAATCAGTCGAAAATAGACAATTGTATGATGGAGGTGCCTTTACAACTCAGTTTAACTAATTTTTAGGTGAGACAATAATCATTTAGAAATTAGGTGCACTTATGACACTCAGATCACCCCAGAATTGCTTCATGTTTGAAGGAGGAAGCCCAGTTAGCCTCCCCAATTAAAGGATAAGGATTAATTGGCCTCCTTGATTGAAGGAAGGCATGGGTGTGCTCATGCTGATGTCATAGTGTTCTCATCTGATGCTAATTAATTCAATTAAGCTTAGGATAGTGGGTAATTAGGCCAAAATTGACCAAATAAGTGTCTAAGTTAGGTAAATGACTCCAACAAACCACCTAGGGGAATTTATTCAATAAAGAAGGAAAATTTACATTAAGTCACTACCCATTAGTTGTATAATGATCCTTATGGCCTTGTACATTGATAAAGAAAGGGGGTTAGGGTAGGACCCTAACATGTTGGGTTACTCTTTCTTTCTAGTTTTATGTTATTTTGGGAATTTGGTGCATAACATCTGGTATCAGATCCTTTTTAGCTATAAGTTTTATTAGGGTACATATTGAATGGATAAATATTTAGGATCCTTAGAAGGAATAGCAAAGTACATGTGTTAAATATTTCAGGCTCTTTCTCATTATAAGTTTGGAGTTATATTCTATGTAAGTTAGGATTTTTTACTACTCCAAAAACTATTTTAAGCATATATTCTATGTAAAATTGTTATATTCGCAGATTGAGAGATCCAAATTTACTGATACATATTTGATCTCAAAATGAATACATACCATAGTATTTTTGGTAAACAAAATTTAGAATAAGAATAGGAAAATAAGACATGCGCTAGGCCATACAAGTTTGCTTTCATGAAAAGAACAAAAATAACATGTTTTTGGAAAGTTACCATTAATATTTCTTGGCACATCAAAATTGGGTTAAACCTATGGAATTATAGATAAGACATACTAGGATGGTATATAACAACATTTTATACCTATAGGGGTCAAAATCTAGAGATAATGTAGGATCAAAGTTGGATACCAAGACAACCTAGAAGCTGGGGTTTCTAAAGGTATGTCAACTTGAAAGTTGCATACGCTTTGATTGGAATAATTTTTTTGAGTGATTCAAAAGGTGTGATAAAGACTAGAGGAAAATTATAGGTAAATAATATTTTAGGATCACATGGGAATAGGTTATAAAAAAATAATACATGGATTAAACCTCTAAACAGATCAACCGTGGAACATGAAGAAAATGAAGAAATGGATAATCAAATATCTAATTTAGAGGAAAACATTAAGGATTTGAATGATAGGTCAATAGAACATGTTCAATTGGCAAACAAAAAAATGACATAGAGCGTGATTTGAGAAATATGGATTAAAATATGGCAAATAAAGAGGATCTCGAAAGATGGTCGGTAAAGAGGATCTTGAAGTTATGAAGGAGATAATTATAAATGAGATGAGACATATATTTCATTATAATTTGTCACTTCAATAAGAGGACAAGGAGAACATAAATGACTTGTCCCAATCATAGATTGTAAAAAATAAAAAAAAATTGGAGAACAAGAGGTTCAAGTCCTTGATACAGCTTGAACATTCATTATTCAGTGATCCATATAATCTCGGGTTCAACTCAGGACCAAGGAACTAATTCATTCCCAGGATTTATATGATAAAGGTTGATCAAAATGATCCAATAACATGGATATTCTAGATGAAGCAATTGTTTTATCTACACCAAGTGCCTCAACTTTACAAAAAATAACTATTGCATCTTTGTATTTAGAAACTAATCAATTTGTTGGTACCAATAGATTTTTCCCCGTAAAAAGGACTCTATTGTCTCTTAGTATGTTTTTTTAAATGATTTGACAGAAAATTATGAGTATATTAATATAAATACCTTATGTATACAATTGATAATTCTTAAGGAAAAAGGTAAAATTACAAAGAATATTAAGCAGTTTCAAAAGTTGATCTCAACGACAGAGCTATTTGCATCTCAATTGGATTCAACTAGCCTTGAAGTCCACATTACCTACCACACCAAACACAAGGAAGGTCACCTTATATGCTAAACAGTCCCTCAAGTGCCCTCTTCCTTTTATTATTATTCAGGGTGAGAATAGAAAGGGACAAGATGCTAAAGCTTTAGTTATTTCTTGAATTTAATACATTTATGAATTCATTAAAACTTTGGTATCTCTTTGACTTCAATTTTCCCATTTTGATTTCTAGCCACACTAACTTCAACCAAGAAATTCAATTTCCAGGCTCTTAAATCTAGGTTTTCCCATGGATTTTTGATACCTTCAAATTTTCCACAGGGTTTGATATCTATAGATTCCCCACTATATTTCCAAACCCACATGAATTTCTAGTCATTTTGACATCGTAAAACATGGCTTTTACGCTGGTTATGATTTATGTTCTTTTCGTTGTTGGGAATGCATAACTTGCTGAAATTTTTTGAATCCCATTTCCCAGCAATGGAATTGGGGTTGAAGGGAAATGAATTCCCACAAACAAAATTTATTTCCAGGTACAAAAATTTGATCCCATACTCAACCATACAAAATTTTAGGTGCATACCATGTTCCACTAAATTCATGAGTTGATTTCATAGTAGTCTTCTTATAATAGCATTAAAGATAAGCAAGGAAGTCAATATGGGTGGTTGCTTGCCATTAATGGAACATGGGTTCTTGACATGAAACATGGAAATATAGGATTTAATACCACACACACCTCTCCTATCTCCATTGGATAACATATCCCCTCATTTAATTTTCTTCCATAGAGAACTCTTAGACTTTTATTTGCATTGTTTTCACATTTTTCCATGGCTTACTAGCACATGCACACAAAATATAAAATAATTGTGTTTATAAGCTGAGGGTTCCTTAGAGGGACCTTGGCCTTAAAATCCACACTAGGAATCATACATTTTATATTTACAACATTTATTCATCAAGCCAATACATGCCAATAGTTAAAGTGGGGTATTACAAATTATTAGTAGATAATATTTTAGGCTCACAATGAATATGTAGGTATAACATTGAAAGTTCGTGTATACATAGGTTAGACATACGTAAGTCACATATGTGTGGGAAATTGGTATTTTTTGAAGGACTTAATTGAGTAGAGATAAGGGGATTGAACCATAAAGGGACAAGGAGGTGTGTAAAGGTGAAATTAGCTAAAAATAAACATTTTGTTGCGATGTGGAAAAAGATGATATAACATATGGCCCCTAATGTGTGAGTTCAAAAGGACAACTAATGTTTGAAATAAATTATAAATTTAAAGAGTATTTGCAAAGTGTACTTGACAGAAGTAGCCAACAACTAACCATACATAGTGAACCTACAATAGAATAAGTTAGAACTCTCTTCCTGAGGTGTGCATACCCATGTTTAGAAGTGATAAAGGAAAGGTCGCCATATCAAATACACTGTGAGTCCATGAGGTATATAGAAGTAGTGATCATGGCCATGAAGATACACATTAAATCTATTTTAAAGATATATCATAGTCACAAATATACATAGTTTATATATGTCAAAAAGGGAGATCATAAACACAAAGATACACAGTGGATCTATATCTTATAATCAAATGAAGATATCTAGAAAAAAGATTGAATATGTCAATATCCATACGAATCAGTGCCAAAATATGGATGAATCGAAATCCAATGAAAGATAAGTCATAACATAATGAAGTGATTCTATATATGGACTCGAGGTATTCAAACCAACCAATATGGGTACAAGTCTAAACTATGTGAATAAATGTCTTAAACCGGAACATAGTAAGAGACCATGTGATTACTGGTCATTGACGTATACCATTAACACATGTGAGACAACTCATAGATAATGATAATGAAAGGTAAGGTACATAGCACAATCTAACAAGTGTGAATAACTGCATCGACCTCAAACAGTTGTATATTGCAACAATCAGGGGACATTGATGTATTCCCACTGTCGATGGAGAGAAAAATTGCCACTGATGAATACAAGTTACACGTTACTAGAAGGACTCCATACCACAATCCCATAATAGATGTTTTAGAGTCAATGGGTTGTGATCCGCTATAAGGAGGGAATTGAGGAATCCCCCCTCTTCCAACATGAGATTATAGTAGAAGGAAAAAAATATGGTGGAACAAGATGACTGATTCTGAAATGTACTTGACATGGGAAGGATGAGACATTAAATAAGGAGTTCTAAGTATTGGATAGGATAATACCTCCCTTGAACATAAGCATGATATAATAAGTGACTAAGGAAACATTATCTCAAGAATGAACATGACATAAGAGACATCAACATACTATATAACGATTATAAGATTAACCAACTAGAGGATATAATGCATAAATGAGTTCAACTTCCTAAAGCCATACTATAACCTAAAGTATAAATATAATGAATCGAGACATTGTTCTTTGTTCAAGGGAAACACAACTTGCTTCCAGGCATAAATAAGAGCATGACACTTTCCCATTCATTTTTTTGGAATATTTGATTTTTTTATATTTTTCATATTATTAAATACTGAAAAAAAGAGAATAAAATAATGCTATAATATAGGGGAAGAAATTAGCATCATGGGAAAGAAAACTATTTCCAAGTGCATGAAACATATCTATGCTTAATGCAAGGAACATGAGTAGGATAGTGACACTCGAGGGTGTGTTTCTTATCAGTAAAAGCGTTTCAAGTTACAAAGAAAAAATGATGCATATATTAGTAATAAATATAATAGAATTGATTGATATCCAGTCATTATGGAGTTCAATCATATAGTGAGACAATGAATTATTAATCACATTATGCACACAGGAAGTCGAATACAATACAATTGCATTCCTTCAATAGTCAAAATTTATATTTCTCTCAAAAGGAAGTTGAGTACATACATTCAAATGAACATCCGGCACAGAAATTTAGTATACTAACAAAGTACATATAAGCAGTATTTTCATAAATTTCTATAGCGATAGGAATACATTGTCAAATCTTTCCTAAACAAGCATATCAAAATCATTGTTAAATTGTGGTTTACAAGAAACTAGTGATCAAAACCTACAAATGAGAGACGGAATTTAGTATCAACAACACCTGACAATGTGAGATGAAATTTAGTGTTAGGAGAAGATCACCTATCAGAAACAATATCAATGGGAATTCCTTGAAGATGCTGCAAAAAAATCAATTTGTGCTCCTGTTGTTTCTCAAATCGATCCATTCGGTTCTTCAGGATCACAATCTCATTTGCATTCCTTTGATTCACCTGTGATTAGGAATACCATTATTGTATATCATACTCTTTATCCTGAGACGCCCAATTCTCCAATTTTCCTTGAAGTATGTAAATTCTTGTTGTTGAGACTTAATTGCCTTTGAAAGTACAACTATGAATACCTTAAACTATTAAAGAGGGTCGACCATTGCGACATAAATAATAATATATGAGATCGATAACCAAAATTTTTGCAATGGGAAATGTCAACAATGATTGATAACCTATGTGATTTCTGAACATGGTGAATGGATTATAAATAAGTTTTGAAATTACTGAACATTATGCATTGAAATAGATTAAAAGAACATGAAATAAAATCGTTTTCAAGGTGTTATGGCGTAGAATGAATTAACAACTTCCGTCATCTTAAATTAAATAGATTACACATGAGGAACAAGTGAAATAGTAGCAAGGCTGCTTATACCTGCCGTTTAGAAATATTTTAATGCTATATTGTATATAAGTTGAAAGTTGAAGTAATTATGAAACATTAAAAATTTGTAACAATGTATTATTTGTTGCTACGTTGCTTTTTTTTATGTGACATTATTTGTTGCTATGTTGTTTATTTTTATATGTGAAATTACTTGTTTCTTTTATGTTGATGTGTTATTTATTACTTGTTGTAACTATGTTGCTTATATTTCTATGTCAAGTTAGCAACAAAGCTGCATGATACCTACCTCTTAAGAAAAGTTTAATAAAAAGACAGTTGGAAAAAAAATCCCAAATAGATAATAATAAAATGTACCAAACTACTTCCTTAATTAGTTATAGAGTAAGACCTTGAAATTAAAGATCCAAAATAACTTTACTTCTATTTGTGAATAGAAGAATTCTTGTCACTTGCATTTGTGGATAGGAAAATCTCCTTCACTACTAATTTAAAAATTAAGTTTATAATTTTTTTCATCTTAAACTAATATATCAACGAATACCTAAATATTTAATTATTAACCAAAATTTAAAATAAAATATTTTAAACCTATAATACTTTCTAAGTGAAATAATACTCTTTTAAACTTGTCATATTAAAATAAACTGCAGTTTTGAAGAAACCCACTGTCTGTTATTCTGGGCAAGTATATTGAATAATAATCGAAACCCAAGGGCTGGTAAGCTCTTGTCAACCGTGATAAAGTCTCAAAAGCATCAGAGATCAGATTAGGAGGGATACCAAACAAATATTGAATATCAATCAAAACAGGGCATATACACAAATTCTACATGAAAGCTTGATATATGTTGCGCTTGCCCGCAAAAGTCGCGGATTAAATTATTGATTAATCTCTTCAAATCCCTCCTCCAACGTGCTTATGCACAAATTCTACATGGCATATTTATATTCCTGGCTCTTTCCCACAAAATTCGCTGATTATCATTAAATTATTCACTTAATCTCGTTAATGTTCTTGTTTGTCAACTCAAACTTGGACGAAAATTTAGTCCATGTTCCTCACATCATTTAAACATGTTATTTTATATTACTAAACGTTTGAAAATAAAATTTATAATGGACGATTATCTATTTATTTAACATATTATTTATCATATTTTGAATGGTTTGAAAATAAATAATATTACGAATGTTTTGAAAATAAAATTTAGAATGGATGATTATCTATTTATTTAACATATTATTTTATAATATTTGTGACGAATGGTGTAGTGTGATTGTTTCTCAATTTAAAAATGTTTTTCATTATTTATTCTTCTCTGTACCCCATATTGTTTTTATTATTAAAATTAACATAATCTCGTTAAAATTTTAACTTAATAAATTATGATCTCAACAACTTAGACAATAATGGAAACAAAAACACAACCATTACGGAATGTGTTAGTTAATAATCCTGCACTTTCTTGGAATGCGTTAGCCATAATCTAGCAATCTCTATATACAAAGATTTAAATTTAATTAAGTTGAGAATTATATCACCAAAACACTTTACAACGAGATCCAAATTTTAGATTGAATTTATCACTGCTTTAACTTTTTTTGTTAGTTCCTTTGCTACTAGGTTAAACCTAAGTTGCTTCACCCACCAATGAATCCATATTTTCCACCTCCCGGGATGATTTCCTTTGATTCTCATCAAAGCTAATTCCAAGTTCTAAACTCAAAGTGTCGATAACCTTTATTGACATCCATTTGTGTTTGTGTTACCCTAACATAATCTTACTCCAATGTCTACAATGGCCACATGGATTATGTCCAATAAAATTGGAGGTTCATGTAACACTTATCAGGGCTACATCTATTAATATCCTTTACCAGGCCCTTTTGTAAGGGACAATGGGATATTGGAATGTAGGTGATGGGATATAGGATAGAAGAGCAACCAAAAAAGATGGAAATAGTGAAGTTGTTAAATTGGAAATATATATAGAGAGAGAGATTTATTTTATTAGTCATTATTTCTTATCATAAGTTCAATGGTCATGCTAGTGAAAGACCCCTACTTCATCATCTTCATTTCTCACTAAAAATAATAATAATATATATATAAAAAATGTTATTATTTGAGCATCTTTAAAAATATACAATCACCATACTTCTTATTAGTTGTAATCATTATACAAATTCTTTAACATAATAATTGGTTTACTAAAAAATAAACAAGTTACAACATAAAATTTGAGATGACTTCAGAAATGATAACAAGTTTTATTTAAATAAAAATGCACTTAACAATCCTTAAATGGTCACTTTTCAATGCTAACCTACTCTGGATAAGCCCGTGTTTTACTTAGTCTTTGTCAACATCCTTTAAGCTCAACAATAGAGTTTAGTCTCTATGCTGCTGGAAGGTTCAATGCATCTTGGACTTGGGTATCTACAATACTCTAGCAAGAAGGTGTTATGGAAAGTCTCTAAAACCATTGTACATAATGATTTATTTTATTAATAAAATATAACATTCAAAGTGGTATATATATTTATATATAACCTTAGTACATAATGATTTATTTTATTAATAAAATATAACATTCAAGATATATCAATGATTTATTTTATTAGTAAAATATAACATTCACATATATAACAACGTTATTAATGACATATTCAAGTCTACTCAAAGCCTTGTCGGTGGTTTAAAAAAATTATGTAAGACACGTAAGAGCCCTTTTTAAAAATATTATCCAAAATCCCCACTAGGCAAATGTATTGATGACATCCAACTATAAACCATATTTGTTCTTTTCATAACACATGAGAAAAATGACCTTATACAAGAAATTTTACCGAAAGGCCCATGATTGGCCCACTTGCACTTTCAAATGAATCTTGTAGAATCACCTAAATCAAGATTAGCACTTAATGTAGTCATTTAATGGGCAAGCAATGAGGTCATTGATAAAGGGCCTACCATTCTGCTATCAATCACGTTCAGGGTAACATGCATAATGTAGCCATTTCATTTTCAAGCTATGAGGTCATTAACAAGGGACTACCATACAACTATGGATCCCTTCATTTATATGGGACCTACATTCTTCCATGGGTCACATGCATAACCATACAATTTAGCCATTTCATGTCAGATAATTGATTAAGGATCCTAGCATTATGCCATGGGTCACATGCATAACCACACAATTTAGCCATTTCATGTCAGAAAATTCTCATAGGTCACATACATACCTACCATATTCTCATAGCCCTAAAATGTAGACATTCTCATAGGTCACATACATAGCCCTAAAATGTAGACATTCTTATGAAAAAAAATATATCATTAATAAATGACATACCATTTGGATTGCACTTCAAAGTTTGGCGTTCATATAAGCAATGGCATTTGGATTGCACTTCAAAGTTTCAGCTTCCACGTGCATGGATGTTATGACATATGTTCAGAGCATCTGACACGTCTCTATACAACAGTCAATCGATTATTCAAACACATGGTATCAGTTAGTTTTGGCTTTTGTCTCATAGATAGATGGCTGCAACTAGTGGTGCTCCTCTGAATGCCGAGCTCCTCAGGGCCTCGAAGATCATTCCTGATGTTGTAGACGAAGTGTGTGAGCTGTTTCTAGACATGAGAGTCATTTACAGAAAAAAATCGGAAGTCTTGATCGGGATGGAGAGATCTGGGGGATTCTGCCAGATGAGCTTGTGGATACGGTGATTGGGTAGCTACCTGTTACATCTGTAATAAGGGCTCAGCTGGTATGTAAGCAATGGCGTTCGGTCATTGCTTCACCGTTATATTATCATGATTCTGATACGCCATGGTTGATGGTATAGAACAAGGATGGGGATGGGGGATGGTTCTTTGATCTGGCACTGAACAAGTGGCACAAAATTGAAGCAAAACCTTTCCAGAAAATAGTTTGCGTTGCGGCATTGGGTGGTATTCTGTGTCTGCATAAGGAAGATGGCCGATTTGCAAAACTTTATCTTTTTACTCCTATCAGTAAGGACCTAATTCGGCTTCCTATGCTTAGTGGGCATGTTAAACTGGCTACTTTGGCAGTGACTAATTCCATGGACTACAGAGTATTGGTAGCAATCGAGATCGCCCTCAATTGAGAGACAGGAATCAACAATCGAGGTCGAGATTAGGCAAGCAGTGAGGTCAAAGCAGTAAGTTAGGTGGAAGAAGGCATGCAGCAAGGTTTATATCAGGCAGGCGGCAAGGTCTATTCTTGCATTGGCTTGTTATCAACATCCCTGGCCAAACTCCTCCCACATTAGGTAAATCTTCTGGATCTGCCCAAACCTTCAATATATACATATTGCCTTTCTTGATCTGCCTAAACCTTCAATACATACATATTGCCTTTCATGATCTTCCCAAAGCTTCTATATATGCATATTGGGTTTCTTCTTATTGAGAGTTGTATTAATTGTCACTGTTGATGTTATTTGCAGAGTTATGGGAGACTGGAAAAGAAGTGGTGCCATATATGGGTCCAGCGCCACCTGAAGGTTTCCACCGTTATGTATTTCTCCTCTTCAAGGAGGTATGTTTTCAAAGCTTTTTCATATTGCAAACACAATCACTGGAACTGATTATATATAAAGAACACTACTAATTGACAGAGTTAATGTCAATGTGCAGAATGTGATGAAGAATTATTAACCTACTGTCCATTTTGGAGAGCACTTTCGAGACTCTTTCGCGGCACTCAACGCAGCGCATATCAGCATTGAGAACAATCACCTGGACCTGTAATGCAATGCAATAACAATAATTAGAGTAACTATCTTTATTGTCTAATTTATTGATCTGCTCCCCCTTTAATTTCGCTCTTCAATGTTGCGTAATATTCTTTCACTAGTCAACTTTATTCATGATTTATCTTTCTTACTCTCACAGACTTTGGGCCAATCACGAGTTTCAAGAACTTGTTCCTGTTTTCTAGACTTGATCTTCAAAGGAGTGGTATTGAAGACCTTTGACATTATCAATGCTTCAACTCTGTTCTATACAGTTTACAAGTGAAAACACTTTCACTATTAATCCTGTCAATGCTATTGAATCTTTCCTTATCAGTACATGTTATGGGGTATTTCTGTAGCTGCCATTTTGTTTACTTTCCACAAAAAATATTTATACCTAGATTCAGAAATTTATTAATGGACTTTTTCCATTCGATCATAGTTTTATCTATGATTTAAATCTCTACGCTTCTGGGAATGAAGTACCCTGTCGGTTTCGTAGTAAGTTTTTAACGGCATTGATAACGATTAATCTTAGTACACATCATTCTTCGTGCAATTGCAATATCAGAGCTCCAAATCATCAATCCCAGAGATAAATTATCGGTTACTTCTTCGCTGCAAATAAACCCTGAGAATAGAAAAAACCAAATCGCATACTAAAACCCAACATCATTACAATCTTTGTCAAATACTGATATGATTCATTTATTCTGAGAAAGCCCTTTACAATATGCCTTCTGCGGCAGGTATAATAATTTACAGAACATAAACACTGAGAAAGCCCTTTAAACCTAGGAAATAAAACATGTGTGAAGGTTTATGAAAATTTGATGCCAACACAGTTTACGCTTTTCCATTCAAAAAATGAAAATTTGAAAACTATATTTTAATTCACTGTGAACTCATTTGAAAATTCCCATAAAATTTCATAAATGGAGTTAATCAAAAGTAATGGTAAAAATAAATGTCACGACACCTTCCAAAAATCCATCACACAGCTAGCCGAGCCTGGATTTCAAAATGGCATGTAATTTAAAGCCACGTGTCTCTCATCACATCTACTATGGTTTTGTATGCACAAGAGCGTTTTCTTGAATGGCAACATAAATCACAAGTTCAAGGTTAAGTGAAACAATTTTATGAATAATAAGTACATGAAACGTGTATGATTATTAACTTTGGAAAAGACAACAGCATTAAAATTCTTTGTGGCAGGGGCGGCCGGACCGTCCTTAATTAAATGAAAGAAATGAATGATAGTGGCAGACTATATACGTGGCAAGTTTTTATTTTTTCTTCAATTTTATATTTTATATTTATTTTTATAATTCAGTTATTATATTGCACAGCAGGGAAAAATTGTCAAATTTCTGCTCTGCACCAATCAGAAAAACAGTTTACTTAATTTTGAAAAACTTTAAAATTATTTTTGATATTTAACAAATTCATTTTAATAATAAAAATTAAAAAAACTTTAATAAACATTGGTTTAATTGTTTTGAACTAATATTGGTCAACAGAATTTGGCGACCAATCGATCGCTATATAACCTGCCGACAGCAGGTATAATAACATATCGAGCATTGATTTGATATAACCTTGCATGCATAAAATATAAATGATATAGCTATGTGAATGAAATGTCACATCGAGCATGTCCAATTAATATTATACGCAATAAGGAAGAATTTGAAAAATGTGACAAGATATGCACAGTCAGAAGTTCTAGAACAAGAATACTCTTGTCATTATTATTAACATTAACATTAATGAAGATGTATTCAATTAATGATATAGACTCTATTCCACAGAAGTTCCCGTGACATCGTAGTAACTTGGCATATCTCTATAGAAGAGACATGAATATGAATTGAGAATCATGAACTTAGGGGGAGAATCCTTTTTCCATTGATATCAAAGGTGGAGAGATACTAAGAGATACGAGGTGGGAAATATACAATATAGAAGGCATTTTAGAAACGTGTTGAATATGATTCTCCATAAAAGCAAAGCAAAGGATCATATGGCATGAATACATGTAGATCATGTTGCACAAAGAAGAAGAGCTCATACTTAAGGAGAGAACATTTTTTATTGGTGTTAACATCAATGCCAAAGGGGGATATTGTTAAACTTTGGTGTTGTCAATGATGTCAAGAAATAAACATGATGATCTCAAGAAAAGAGGCATGAAGACTTGACTGTTGTTGAACTGAATACTTGAAGCTGGTTTGAAGAAGTATATAAAAAATATGTGTTCAAGTATAAACAGTGCATAAGACCCACCATGTGATGGTACTCCAATGCATAAGAACCACCAAGGGATGGTACCCTAGTGCCCAAAACCCACAAAGTCGGTAATGATACATAAAGTGCACACTGACAAAAGAATAAGAAGCTTGACCAAAAAGTAAGGAAGAATGGTATCATTGACTCAAATGAACCCCAACTTGTGGACACATATTTTTAGCAAGAATAGTATAAAGAGGCGATAAATGGAAATGTTGAAGTAAGATTGAATATGTGCAAGATGTATTATTATGAATTTGCAAGATTTGAATTTTTAGGGTATCAATGGATCGTTGATCCAAAAGAATGAAATAGCATAGAGCCAATAGCACAAAGTAGAAATGCATAGTCGTATACAATGTGCAAATTCAGTTGAAGTGCTCAGGAGTATCTATCATAGAATGAATTAAGGAAGTGTGAAAAGAGAATTGGACATGCTAAAGTACAAATAGTCACATAGGAGCACAATTATATGAGAAAACGTTGCACAGAAGAAAGTATTTACATAAGTGAACTAATAATACAATAGAAATTTTTTCACAAAATAATTTTTTTGTAGAATACAGATAAAAGAAACAGAACATAGACCGTAAATTGCATATCAAGGAAACTCATTAGAAATCGCCAATCATAGAAACAGATATGAAGACAATGTGACAAAAGTGAATTTACATCTATTCTAAGGAGGCAAGATGGGGAAAGGATACGGAGTTGGAGCTTCCTTCTAGTTGGAGCTAGAGAACAAAGGTGGCACGATGGGGAAAGGATTGGAAATTACAATATCCACTCGAGTAGGCTCCTAAACACAACAAGTAGGTGCTTTTATAGAGGATTAGTGCCTTCACTGGTTGAATCCTATATATATAAAGTTGGTTTTTATGTAGAGGATTGGTGTCCTCATAAACTGTTTCATGTTATAGAGTTGGTGCTTGTTTGTGGGATTGGTTTCGCAATCAGTCTGGTGTCGGAGTGAGTTGGTGCTCACATCTTGGAGAACACAATTTTCTTTCCAAATTATTTTCACACAATTATATTTTATTTTTATGATTGAATTGAAATTTATGCATAACTTGTAACTAAAAAATGGTTTAATATGTGCATGATACTAATTCACCCCCCCCTCTTAATATTGTTAAGAATTATAAAAAATTTCGTGAGTTGAATGACCCCCAAAATGCTGATGAAAATATGGATTATAAATGTAGTGGTTGATCAGATTATCTTAAGTATTTTCTTAGAAACTCATAGCTTGAGCTATACATAAAATAGGGTGAACTGTTTCTTCATTATGACCATCATTATTATTCCATTAACTACATTCTTGTTCAACAATAGGCTTATCAAAGGGGTAAAGAGTAATCTATTTTATTTATGTTCCATGAATTATTGTCATGATCCTAGACCTGCAACTTATAAAAGCATATATTGTGGACAAATAAGGCCTCCCAAAAATCAAAGGGTTCCCACATAGGTTGGTATTCGATTGGAGAACGTAAAAATCCACTTGGTATTCCCAAGAATCAAGTGAAATTATGACATCTTCCAACACTTCCTGGTTTAATTTTTGATATGTCAGCTAACTCCATGACAATGTGAGTGGGGAGAAGATCGTAGAATCCTATCTGAGAAATTGTCTCTAATCTCATAACATTAATGGATACAGGAAAATAAATCAATGTATGCTCAATGTAATGGTAGTTGATGAAAGTTGTAACTACTAGAATTCCATGGTTTGCATATTTTCCTGTGGAAATATGAGAAGAAATCAAATTTGCCAACTTTCGTCCTAATTGGATGGTTGAAGGGTTCTTTATTTGTATTCCAAGTTTTTTGATGCACAGTTCCCTAACTGATTTAACATAAATTGGTATATCTTTTATTGATTGTAGTAGAGGAATATTTATGCATAAAAATTTAAGCTCAGACTCAAATTCAAATTCAGGTGGAGTCACCAATTATTTTATTTCTAATGTTCCCGGGAAAAGGGGTGGAATTGGTGAATAAGGAATGTGATATTTTGGAGGGGTTGATCTTAAGTTGGTGTGTGAATGATTGGAAGTATTTGTATGAGATATAATATTAGCATTATCATCCTCAATCTAGTCCATCTTTTCTATATATTTTGTACCTAAGAACTTCCCAAACCTAAGTGTTATTTCTTATGGCTTTAATTCTCGACGATGAATGATAACAATTGGTAGCATGGTTTAATTCACAAATACGACATACCTCAACACTGTCTAATGGTTATTCTTTCACAAAATACATATTCCATCATGTAGGAAAAAACATGTCCAATTCTCTATCTTCCTCCTCCTGCCTTTTCTTAGCCTACAAAGCATCAACTCATGAACTTAAAGAACTGAGTATATCCATTTTAAAATTTTCAAATAAGTTACCTATCTCAGTCCTTGTAATGCTTGTGGTTATAGCATATTTTATGAACCTGGAAGGAGCATCTTTGGGACCCCTCCCTGATTTTGAACTTTCTTTGGAATAACATCTGCACAACTCACATATTTCATCAAAGATAAATTTAGATATATCTCTTTCTCCCATCAAATTTAGAACCTCTAAATATTCATCTCTTATTCCTAATAGCAAGACTTCCCTCAAGTCCTCCTTTCCTATGTGTTGGTTGTTGAGCCTGGCCTTCCATATTTATATATGTTATTATTCAACTATGTTTGTACCCGAGTTTTATTGTACACTCGTCCAAGTTGGGGGGTGCAGGGGAACATCAGGTGGGATGTTTGTTGGCCAATAGTTTGTGGACCCATGGTATTGGGTGACTCGTATTATTTTCCCATGGTAATTATCCTATAAAAGGAAAGCATTGTAATACAGTTGTGTATTCTATTGTAGCATTGTAAAACAATATCTGTGATTGTGTGAGAGAGACTGTGAGAGTGTGAAGAGGAAGTGTAATGGGTTTTTTGCAAGTTGTATCCCTTCATGTTGATGGATGTTATAATAATAAAGGACTGGCAATTTCTGTGTGGACGTAGCCTAATTTTTGGAAATTTCTTTTGACTGTACTGGATATGAGTATGGAAGAAAGTGTGATAACTCATATGACTTGGAGGCATGGTTTATAATACCCTTCTCTATAATATTCCCAGTTGAAATATCTAATATCTCCACTGAGTCAAGACCAAATACCACTCACTTTAGTGGTCCAGTGTGTGTCATATGGTATACAAATAACAAATTTGCAGCGAAGGAGGGAACACAACATACCTCATTGAAATTTCCATGTTTTAACTTGATAGAACCCTTTCCTTCAGCTCGAATTTGAGTGTCATCACCCATGTGAATGATCGGACCATCAATATATTGTGATGAAGATAATGATTCTTTAGATGCAACCATATGATTGGAAGCTCCTCAATCAATGACGAAAGCATGTGTTATTGAACAACACGCCTTCAACGCATGGCATCTCTCATCATGATCTTTAGTCTTTTCTCCATAGTCAGTATTCCTTGAGTTAGTTGGAATATCGATGTTGTTTTTCTCCAAGAGAAATGGCATTTGATCAATTTTACTCTTCATACATGAGCTTTCTGGATGAAATCCTCTCATACAATAGGAGCATTTTGTTTTCTCTTTTCCCTTTTGCTTGTATTTCCTCGAACCTGAGGGCTCGTTTGACAGATCCTTCTGCTTAGGAGGAACAAACTTGTTCTTCTCTTTCTTTTGCTTTCCTTTTGTATTCTTATCCTTGGGTCCTCCAACAAACAAATCTTGATCTTTGGAGGATCTCATGGATACCATCTGAACAATTTTATCATGCTCATTCATTAGGGACTCAATGAATGCATTCAAGGTAGGCATCTTCCAATTTGGAATAGTGATCTTTCCAGTATGGAAGGTAGAGACAAAGACATAGTAGTTTTCTCCTAGCTTCGAAATGATAGAAATAATTAGGTTATCATATTTCTTCTCAACTCCACATTGCTTCAATTGAAGCACAAAATGTTTAAACTTAGTGAAGAGTTCAGTTATGGTCTCAAAATTGCTTGAATTGAGAGAGATCGATTCATTCTCCAACTGATAAGCTCTCATATCATATTTCTTTCAAAAGAGTTTAACAAGTTGTTCCCACACTTATTTTGGAGTCTTTAATCCGCTAAGATGGAAAATAAGATCCTTTGAAAGGGAGAGGCATAGGAAACGATATGCTTCATCAAGTTTGTTCCAATATTTGGACTTCTCTATTGCTGCATTTGGTTCTGGCTCTATGCCCATGGTTACTCTGTAGAGTCACTTGGAGTGCAATATTATCTCTATGACCTCTTTCCAATTATGATAGTTTAAAGGAGTGAGAATCTTGCTAGAGGAAGAGTCTATTTTCCAGTTGTAGTGAATGCAAATGGAGATTTGAGATACCCGCGATCACAAAAAACAAACAAAATAAGGTTGAACAACTTGCACTTTTGGATTTGCTTCACACCTAGCTTAGTTAATCAAGTAAGCTTGACCAAATAGATGCTAGATTATCTAGGATTTATGTGGAAAATTCTTTGCTTCTGTTGCAGTGTTGGAATATTTTTGAGAAATTTTGCTTGATCATCATTAAAGATCCATCAAAATCCATGTAGAAGAAATTCCTTGTCCTTCCATGGATCTAATACCATATAAAATTGAGGCACAACAATCTTAGAATCAAGACAAAAGGTACTACAGATTGATACATATCAATTTACTCAATGAATGCTAGAAACTATGCAAAAGGATTACAACAACATATTTCTTAATCATTAATCAGAAGATACATTGCAATATGCTATAATGGAATTAATATCCAAGCAACTCGAATCCTAGAGACTTAATTTGAATTGAATGCATGAGAGTGTCTTATTTGTCAGTTAATCACCACTCTACACATCAATTAACCACTAAACTGCAACATAATTGACTCTAACTAACTCAGAACTCAACTGCATGCCAACAAGTAGGTAGAGGCGCCTATCAGACTTCAGTTAGCTGATATAAAATTAACCGAGTCACCAAAATTAGGTGAGGGTGATTTTAACACTCCAGTTTAAATGAATTTCGCTCAAAATTAGGCCAATTCAAGAGAAAGACACCTTTAACTCTCTAGTTAACTAAAAAGTAGGTGAAATAGATTCTGGTTAACTGATTGAGGCGCATTTGTCATGTAGATCAACCTAGTTTTTTTCCCTGATTGAAGGATTAGACTTAGTTAGGCTTCCTGATTGAAGGAGGAAGTCCAAATCACTTAAGTTAATGATATGGTGATTGTAACCACATGTTTAAGTCAAATACTTAGGATAAGTGGTAAATTAGGCTGATTTAATCAAAGGGGGGATTATTTATTCCAACGGTATCTTTGATAATCATTATGGAGCCTTGATGGTCTTGATAGACTTTTTTATGAGAGTATATTTTTATCTTTGATTCTTTGTGAAAATCAAGATACAATATTTTCCTTATTGAGAAAAAAATTTAATAAGATTTAAATTCTATAAGATAGCTTGGACCTTCTAAAGTGAAATCTTGTAAAGCAACTTGGATCCTACATAATTTCAAAATTTTAAGAGAAATAACATTGTTATATCATATTTTAATATAATGAAAAATAACTATTTTTCTTTATAAATATATAAACTTAATCCTTATTTATTTAAAATAATTTTTTTATAAAACTTACCATAAATTTCTTTTAATTTGAAATATTTTAAGCGACAAAATTTTTACCCATGAATGGCCATTGTGTCATAACTCTCCCTAGCACTCGTCACTTCTGTGACTAGCCAAGGTGTATTTTAATTTGAGATATTTTAAGTGGTGGAAATTTTACCCATGAATGGCCATTATGTCACATCCCTGCCTAGCGCTCGTCACTTCTGCGAATAGCCAAGGTGTGCGAGACTTCCCGATAGGCATCTTGATGGCTTGGATGCTCAAGCGCCCACTAGAATACTATGCGTAAACTAGCGAAAGTCTTTAACATTTGTTTTGTTTAACAGTTTAACTTGTTAGCACACTTTGTTAAGTTTATGCAACTACCATAACAAGATCCAAACACAAGAGTAAAGGTGGGGGTTCCCAACTAACACATATTGGAATTGTTGTTCCATTTAGATATTCAAGCAATTAGTTCCGAATTATGATTGTAGTAAAAGGAGAATGAAGATACAAACTGAAAAAAACAAACCACATGGGAAACAAATGAGTGTATCTCAGGTAATTACAGTATCATTGTCATTAATTAAATCCGGTGTTACAATAGTTTACATAATGTAAGAATTCGAATGCTTTAGGGAGAAATTTGAATCTACCAACTGGATCTGACTGTACCTAACTGACTACCTAACTCATGGTGTCTCAATCAATATTGTAGTTAAATATATCAACTCCCAAATGTCTGAAAAACTCATACAATCAGTAATAAATGGTTAACTCAATGCAACTGAGTGTGGTAGGTGGGAAAAGGCACCTACTCCACATGCGACCATGCATTAGTTTTATCAACCAAAATGGCACTTCTACGTTCGAGTACTGACATCCAATATGTCAAGACACAAGAGGACAACAGGATTGAAGTTACCCAAACACTATAGATGTGCATGACCATTGATACATAAACTCCTTACCAACTTAAGAAATTTTCATTTGGATATTAGGGATGCATACGTGACTATTTGCATTGCAACCTGCGTGTCATACGCGACTATTTTCATTGCAACCCGTGTGTACCTTGAACACATGACTTGCCTTAAAGCAAGGAGCCTATCATATGTACCTTTCCTATATATATACTCATGTGTACCTTAATTCAATGATAAAAAAATATAAATCACAATTAGTTGAGATGAATTGATCCTTAATCAATAACTAACTGTCTCAACTATTCTAACATACGAAAAATCTCTATTTCCCCATGTATAAATAGAGGGCATGGGATGAGGTTAATCAATCATTCTTATAGGAGCAAAGTTATGCTGGTTGTATGCCTTCAGACCTCTTGGAGAAACAAAACTCAGTGTCCTCGGTTTGCAGAGGAGTTCTTGTTTCAGAAGCTAGGTTGTAATCTCACCATTCTTTGTTTATGAATAAAGAAAGTTCTTCTTCCAATATTTGTATTGTTGCTTTCTAATGTATGATGGATTATGAATGATTTCAATTATGTTATTATGAATATGAATTTCACTAACGATTAATATATATATATATATANACCAAGCTTGGATCAACTGTCATAAACCAGGTAAGACAAGCCTCTTTCCTATTCCTATTTCATTTTCTAGATAAGCTGATTGTCTGCAAGTGTCTTAGCAAGTTGGTAACCCCATAGACCCTAGGTTATGAGGGTGCATTGTCCTTATCAGCAGGATTGGTGACTCTGCTGGGGAGTCCAGCTTGTTGTGGGTTAGTTATTTAGGTTCCCTTACCAAACTTTGATTCTTTTTGGCCTTTGATTTATAGTTTTGCTTGTTCAGAGCTTTGTTTCCAGTCTTTTTCTTTGAATTTTTTTTAGTAGCAAACGCAAGTTGTTTTCCTAGACAGTCGTGTGTTTCACTCTGTACACGTAGGTTTCTTATTGGACATTCATGTTTTGTACATGGGCTATTTGTATAGATAGTTGTGTGTTTCCTGTAGCATTATTTTGGTTCAGTACGGTTTTCTTGTCCCTCTCTGTTGGATTTTGATTGCTTGAAAGGGTTCTGTTTATGACATGACTCTGTGAGTTTGAGGTCTGTATGTCACATCGTTTACTTGATTTCATAAAGTCCTTGAGCTTTTTGTGTTTGATTTTCTTGCATTAGTGAGTGTTGGTGGTCCTCCTACTTGGTTTGTGAGGTTGAGTGCTTGTGTTCTAGGTCAGTGATCCAGTCCTTGATTGCTTTATACTCTGTACTGGTTCCTGTAGTCTCAGTTTGTCACTCTTTTATTTGTGGATCTAATGAACTTTTAGGTTTGTTAGTTTCTCCAAGTCAGGGTTTGTTCCAGTCTTCTTCCTCTTGGTTGAAGTAGGTCACTTTGGGATCTTTTTGCCTAATTTCACTATTATATTCTTAGATTAGTCAAAATTGCTCAACTATTACATTCATTTGCATAGTGATTTTTGAAGTTGTTTGAAAAGAAAAGACAAAAATATTTTATACTTTTGCATTAGGTTGCATTCAGTATTGCTTTTCGTTATTTTTCAAAAGAAATTTTCAAATATTTTTAAAAAGTATTGTAGTTTCTCATACTTAGTTTTAAGTTCATTAACTTCCATTTACAAAAAGAAAAGAAAAAGTTGGCTTAGTAGTTGCAATTTGCTTTGAGAATTTACTTTTATGCATCATTTTTGCTTTCTTTTATCAAGTCTGTAACGCCACATAAGTTTCACGCCATTTACCTCTAACTAAAAAAAAACTCTTAAAAAAACGACATAATTAAAAATTATTAGTAAGTTTTCTTTTTTAGGCTCTTACACCAACTGGCATAGGCTAGAATTGTGGATTAGGGAGTTTTAACTCTCCACAAGTATTTGATTTCAGATGTAGTTGGCCAATCATTAGGTAAATCCTCCTCTATATTGACTGTATCTGGGAAGATCCTCTCAAATGGGAGTTAAGCACGAGGCCGTGTGAGGACCTGGAATGAGGAGATAACCCTATGATTCCTTGTTCGAGCGTAGACCGAGAATTTATGCATCTGAGGACTTCTGTCAATACCACCTCTTGGGCCCCATGTGGGGCTAGTGTTGATAGGGTTTCTGGATTTTCTACCCTTCCCATGCATACGAATCAGGCTTGCAACTATCCCCCCATACTTTCAGTATAGTTGCAGTATCCTTTAGTCTCTTTGACATCTAGGGTTCATACACAGGTATACCGAAAGGCTATTTTTGGTCTACCTTAGATGAGCATGGAAGGTAACCCCGGTAGAAGGTGTGGGAGGGAAGTTGGGTGATTCCTCCACTTGTGCCTAAGAACATATACAGGGATGCCAAGTAACCATCTATCAACTTTCTTTTGGAAGGAATATCTTATACTCATTTGTCTGTTTGGATTTAGGAGACTTTTTTAGTGAGTGCTGTGTGTTTTTTATTTATTTAGTAGGCCTTAAGGTGTGTGAAGAGTCAATTTTTAGCCATGGAGGACCAACCTCTCAGAAGGTCAAGAAGGTTGCAAAAACTTCCTCCAACTTTCATAGTGGAGCCTCCACTGACCCATAAAAGGCGGAGATTAGATACTGACGGTTCTTTCAAATTGGTAGGAGTAAGCAAAGTTCTAGGTGAACCAGAACTTAGGACCAATCAGGTTGATACAACATCAGTAGAGATTGAAGACTTGCAGGTTGATGAGTTTCCAAGGAACTTTAACCCCCCTCTTACTGACTTAAATGATCCTGTGATCATCCAAGTTCTTCCATTCATTCAACCTGTGATTGGTGTTCCCATGAGCAACATTATGGCAAGCTCTGTAGAGGGTATGTCTAACCCTACTTCAACCTTATTGGATGGATGAGTGTGACCTCCCTTGGTTGGTACTCCCAGACCAAGTGCATCTATTGCACCTTTATCAGCAAGTAGTCGGTGGTTCAACCACCGAATCCCTCGAATGTAGTAGGTTGTTCTAGTGGGGTTGTCACTGGGATTCCTAGTGCACCTTTTTCTTCACCCTCTTTCATGCATAGTACTCAGAGTGGTCCAGTTGGATCCTCTTCATTTGTCTATATTCCCATGGAATGAGGGGAACATCCCCCCATCTACTCCTTATGTAGGTCCTACACCTGCATATGTGGGGATTCAGTTTGGAAATACAAAAACTTATGGTCAAGGTTTCCAAACTCCTGTGTTGACCCCATTTACGAGCTCTCCCTTTTTGCTTTTTAGCAGAGGGATACCTACTACGGTCTTTCAGTCTCCAGCTTTGTCTGGAGGGGCTCAAACTGCTTATACTGCACCACACATAAATAATCCATTGGCTTATAGGTGGAATCCTTTTCAAAGTAGTCCAACTACTTCACAACCATTAGTTGGGGGAAACCCCACATTTACTTTTTGGAACCATAGGGCAGGTCCTTATACCTCCCAAACTCATGTTTTTCATGCTTTGGTTAGTCCTAAACTTTTTTTCCTGGCAACTTTAAACTTTCCAGATTTGACTAAGTTGATGAATGACCCGGTGAAACATAGTTCCACATGGCCACCTGTTCCAACCAAGTTACCCTCAGACATTCCCAAGTTTGAGGGAAAAACTGATGAAGATCCAAGTATTCATATCACCACTTTCCATTTATGGTGCTCTTCCAACTCACTGAACAATGACACTGTTCAGTTGAGGATGTTCCAAAGAACTTTGACTGGTGTTGCAGCAAAGTGGTATATTGAATTGCCTTCTACTACGTTTGACATTTTTTGGACTTATCTAATGTGTTCTTGAACCACTTCCAGCTTCCTGTCCAGTATGATTCTGGCACAAACCTCTTGTCTACTTTTAGGCAAGACAAAGCCACTCACATTTAAGATCATATCCAAGAGTGGCGAAGACGGAAGAGGCTTATAAAAGCCACTATTCCCCCCAGTTTCCTATTAGAGTGGTTCCTTAAATATTTATTGCCTTATATATCTAAGGATGTATCCACTTTGGGGGTGACCACTGAAGAAGAGGCCATCCTCAGGGCCCATAATAAATGGATTTGATATATTTCCAGTCTAGGATATTATATGAAATCATACCTGAGGCACTGCGGTCTACCCATAGTGTTGAGAAACCCAAGCTTGGACCCCATGTTGATGGCATGGTTGGTTCAGTGAATTCTCCCACTGTATAGTCATTGGCTAAGCAACTCCATGAGTTGTCCGTCAAGCAGTCTATAGTGGAGGTAGCAAAGGATACCCCCTCACCCCAAAATGCAAATGTTTTTTCACAATCCTCCCAAAACGGAAACCAGTAGACTAGTGGAAAAAAGAAGAAGGGGATGAAAGGTGAGGGAAACAAAAACAAGCCTAAACCCACGAACAATGTTGATGGGGGAAAGAAAGATAAGAAGAAGATGAAATTTCTCTGTAAGTTGTTCTAGGGAGATCAATTAAATCATCAATGCTCTCTCATTGATCAAGCTTAGAAGATGCTCAAAACCCAACAATCGACTGTTTTGAAGGATCTGTTTCCCCAAGGATAGAATGCAGCTTCTATTTCTAATGTAGTTGGGGGCACTTTGGGTGCCCCTTATGACCAAAATTATATCAACATGGTACGATCTAGTACCTTACTCTAGGAAAGAAATAAAAATTATGAGACGGAGGCTCCTTACAAGGGTAAGTCTATTGGTGAAACCTCTAACCCTCTCACAATTGAGAAACCTGCTGATCCAGTGCCCAAAATACCAAAAGGTATCTTTAAAAAGTCATTTCATGACCCAAACTCTAGGGTTGATTCTAACTACTCTGTGGTGGAATATTTGGCCCAAACCCCTTGTGCAATGTTCGCATTGGAACTGCTTCAGAGTTGTCTTTCTCAGTGGGATTCCCTTTTAGCAGATTTAGGCAACATGGATTCTTCGAGTTTGATGGCAAAGTTCAATCTATAAGATTTCAAGATGCTCCTACCATATGATGTGGCCTTGTCAGTAGATTTAGTTCATGGTAGTAATACATTTTGGTGTATAGTTGTGGATGAGGGTGCTTCCACATGTGTTATGTCTCTTTCTTGCTGGAAGGATTTAGGTTCCCCGAAACTAGTTCTGTCAAACACCTTGCTTACTTCCTTCGATGGGAGGTCTTTCTGCTCGCATGGTAACTTACCAGCTTTTGAGATTATGTTGGTAGGGAAATTGGTGTCTGTTGAAGTGGAGGTGATTGATGCTCCATTGGACTATAAATTTCAAATGGGGAGAAGCTAGACTTACTCTTTGTGTGCGATTGCCTTGGCTGTCCTTCGAGTAGTGGTTTTTCCACATGAAAGAAAGTTGGTTATTGTGGACCAAATCAATTTCTCTTGAAGGGGCCATTTTGAAACGAATGAGTGCACCGTTCCATTGGTTGATTAGTTCAAATGAGCTACAAGGAACTTGGGGACTGGAATGTATTCATCGTTAATGGGCACATTTGATATCCCAACCCAGATAAATTTTCTAGGTTCTATGAGTGTGGGTAAGTCTATCACGATGGTTGTTGATAGAAATGATCATTGGGTCCTTCCTACCCTTCATGAACCTCAGGTGCCCTTATCGGTAGTTGAAGTAGCTTACCAAGATATTATTAACACCACTTCTAATATGATCTCGACTCCTTCTATAGTCTTAGAGGATTAGAAAGAAGCTTATCTTCCTACTTGGGCAGAGAACTCTTTGTATTCAGATGATTTCTTAGACATGGTTTTTCCTTCGGATGAAGCCATTTTGGAATCCATGAGTGGTTGAGACAAGATCTGTGAATATATTCACCATAGATCCTACTTCCTTCCAAATCTAAGTAGAATTGAAAACCAGAAGTTCCTTGTGGGACTGGTAGATGATGTTGATCTATCGATCAATCCCTTGCCAAGGGAGGGAGTTTTTGCTGATAGGAATATGGAAAATATTTTTGTAACCATTCCTATCAACATCTCTGCAAACCCCAACATTGTCAAAAATGTACATATCAATGCAAGCTTCTCATCTAAGAAGATTGATATCTATACTGCCTTATTTAAGGAGTTTTGTGACGTGTTTTCCTAGCCATATGAGGTGATGCTAGGTATATATCCATCGATTATTGAACATGAAATCCAAACCTATCCTGATGCTAAACCAGTTTGACAAAATCTTAGACTTGTTAACCCACGTAAGGTGCTAGCCATTAAGGTTGAAGTGGAAAAACTGTTGAAATTTGGTTTCATCTACCCGATTTCTTCGACAGAATGGGTATCCAATATTGTTCCCATTGATAAGAAACAACGGGTGATACGTGTATGTACAAATTTTCATGGGAGGCATGTCCCAAGGACAATTACCCCACACCTTTTATAGATCAAATCATTGATGCTTGTGTGGGTAGTGAAGTTTTTTCGTTTATGGATGGTTTTTCTAGGTACAATCAAATCCAAATTAATCTGGAAGACCAACATAAAACAAATTTTATTTGTCCATGGGGTACCTCCGCATATAGAAAAATTCCCTTTGGTTTGAAAAATGCAGGGGCTACCTTTTAGCAGGAAATGAATTTTTCCTTCCATGACATTAAGAACATTGTCGATTCGTACCTAGATGATTTTCCTGGTCATTCTCGTAAGAGGATTGATCATCCAGATCATCTTCGCTTTATTTTTTAACGATGTAGACATTAGAAAATACGCTTGAATCCCCACAAGTTTGTTTTCTGCATCGATTTAGGATGACTACTCGAGTGCATAGTTTCAAAGAAAGGTATTTAGGTGGATACTTTGAAAGTAGAGGCCATTGTAAATCCGCCTCCTCCTCATTATATCAGGAAACTTCAAATCCTGCAAGGAAAGTCTAAATTTCTTCGACATTTTATTGTTAACTATGCCAAGATCACTAAAGGTTCCATGTGCCTGTTAAAGCAGGACACTCCATTTTTATGGGATGAAACCTCACAACTTGCTTTTGAGACACTGAATAAAGCTTTGTTGTTGGCTCCTTTGTTACGCCCACCGGATTACTCTCAAGATTTTATATTGTATATGGTTGCGTCAGAATCAACCATTGGGGTAGTATTAGTCTAGGAAGATGACAAGCTCCAAGAGAATGTTTTCTATTACCTTAGTCGCGCATGTGCTGGTCCTAAACTTCAATAATCCCACGTTGAGAAGTTGGCTTTAGCAGCTGTTTGTGTTTTGCAGAGGTTATGTCACTACATCCTACTGAGGACCACAACAGTAGTGGAATATGTTAATCCCTTTCAGTATGTTTTGTCCCCATGCATAATCGGGGTAAAATTCAATAAATGGATAGTCATTCTCCAAGAGTTTGACTTGGATTTTTAGTCTGCCAAATCTAAAAATCCCTTAGTTTTTGCAGAAATTATTGCAGAATTTCCAACGGAAGAGAATGTAGCTGTTGAAGAAGACTCATTCCCAGATGAGTACATTCTTTTGAGTTCAACCTTTGATCCTTGGTATGGAGATATAGTTATCTATCTCCATACTTTCAATTTTCCTGCAATTTTCTCGAGGGAAGAATGGCGTAAACTTCGCGTACATGCAAAAAACTACCTTATCATCGGGGATACTTTGTACTGTAGAGGGGTAGACTTTGTTTTGCATCGGTGGCTCACCCACGAGGAGGCCGAGTGTGTCCTAAATGATTCCCATAGAGGAGCATGCAGGGGTCATTTATGTGGGTTAGCAATGGCCCAAAATATTTTACATGCTGGTTATGTGGGTTACGACCACCACCATCCGCAAAACTTACAAACCACTCCTTTGACATCTGTAACAATCACCAGATGATGTAAGAACACTAACTATTGTACATAAAATTACATACAATTAAATAAAAGAAAAATCACTAAGCCTAGGGATATTACTTCTTCAGGTAGAGCCCATTTATAGGCTAAAGCAGCTTGTTTCCATCAAAATAAGTTAACTCATATGCCCCTTTTTTCAAGACCTTCGACACAATGTAGGGTCCTAACCACATGGACTTGAAATTTCCTACCCCCAGGGGTTCTTTGTCCCGATCCCAGAGCAAGAAAAGCTCCTCTAGTTGGTCATTTATTCACCCTCAGGACAGCTAGTTGCCTCTGGGGGAGCTTGCCTAGGTCCTGCTACCAATAATGTGACCGAATACGGGGCTGTTATTGAGTTGTTATGAGATTCCTTGTCACATGGCATCACTTAGTTGGAAGTTAGACTTGACTCTCAACTGGTGGTTTCCCAACTCAATGGAGCTTATCAGGTGTGAAACCCTACCTTGTTACGTCAATTTTTGCAGGTTAGATTACTTGAAAGAAATTTAGACTATATTTGATTTAATCACATTCCACGTAAGGAAAATACATTAACTGATGCATATGAGAACTTTATTTTAGATTGGCACTTAGCACACATTTTGTAAAATATACATAACAAATACATTGGGAACACATGTAAATAACCAGGAATATACATATATATATGTGTGTGTGTGTGTGTGTGTGTGTGTGTGTGTGTGTGTCCATAGATAGGTCAATTTTTGATCCTAATATCTAGCCACAACTGTAAAAATATACAAAAATATACAAAAATTTGGATCGCAATCCATAAAATTCCTATAGATCTAGGCTTGATCACCTGCATCACCAGCATCACTAGCATCATCAGCTTCTTTAGCTGCAACAACCTCTTTGGCTTCTACATAAACTAGAATGTCCCTTGCTACCCTCCTCATGAGGCATATCCAGGTAGGTGGAATCCCTACAAAAAATTCTTGCATGATAGCAGGAATTTGCTCAATCCATATAGTTGGAACTCTTTGGGTCATCCTGGCCAGCTTCCCCTCGAGTACCCTTAGTAAACCCTGGTCTTCAACTGCTACAGGCCGTACATACATCCTAGGATGCCCATATGGGCGTATAGGTCCAACATATGCATTTTTAACATCAAAATTGATTAAAAACTATTATACATATGTATATAAATTAATCATAAAAAATCATAAAAATTTAACAACATAAAAAGAAAAATACCTAGCTCTCCCCACATTCCTCCTGGTGGGAGGACGAGATTATTGTCTCCTCAAAAATATAAACCTGAGTAAGGAAACTGCTCAAGTGTTGGTAACTTCCGTCCCCACCACACATAGAAGTCATCATTGTATACACCCTGGACTGATCCTCCACCACCTTAGAGAAGGAAGACTTCTCCCCACCTAGTTAGTGTAGGTTGATGAGGAGAGAAATATGGAAGGGGTACAATAGGGCTGATATCGGGCACTCTCTCAAAGAAGAAAGCCACTAATATACTCAAATACCCAAAATTCTTGTGACGTCCTATCTTACAGTCAAAGAGTTGTTTTTTCATAATCGGGATCATACCCGAGCACCAATCGAACACAGTCCCCTGTAAACACTCCAACGCCACTGTCATTGTGTCCAGGTGGCGAGATGTAACGATGAAGATCCTGTAATCTATACTATTGTACTTACTACTATCTATAGTGGGAAGTTGGTGATATGAACAATTGGGATGCATGATCCCTTTTTCTGACTCCCAGGTGTGCAGTAGGTGTTCACATAGTCCTGGACACTCATGGGGTCACCACCCCTGCCAGTACCTTCAAGGTTTACAAGAATACCCCTGCGAGAGAACCCCATGATGAAATATATGTCTTCCACATCTATCTCGAAGATCTCACCTTGAAGATCAAAAGTCCTGAGGTCATGATCCCAATAGCTAATCAAATGTTCAAGCAAGCAGACATTGTCCCGCATTGGATATGTTCAGAAGAACGTTAGTAACCCACTTTGTCGCAATGCATGCACAGTAGGGGCGTCACGGTCCATATCCTCATGTTCTCATTCCCTCCATTCTAAAACCATGTTTGAACCTGCCCAATTGACCATCATTAATCATTAGAATATATCAAATTCTTTTAAGTTTGGCTGTAATTTAAAATTTTCTATGTTGTGCAGTACATGCAAGTGTCTTTTAGACAAGTCACGTGTCACACGTGAGTTTCCTTCACGCAGGTTGCATGTACAATGCGTGTATGCGACTGTATAAGTCACCTACCTGCGTGTACTGTGCAACCTCCCTAGGGCATGCTCAAAACATGAAAAAATTGCATAAAAGTGAAAATTAAAAGGTTGGAATGCAAGAGAGGGGAATGCTAGCTAACCTGACACTTATGGAAGCTGAAATCATCCACTGGTTTGTTCGTGTTGAGCAATCCAAGTCAAAGGTAAAATATTGCTAAATTGGGTAAAAACATGAAATGGTATGTTTTAATTCCATTTTTGAACTATATATAGAAAAATTTTCAATTTTTGGGTTTCTAGCCTATAGTTTGAAAATTACTTTTATAATTGAACTAATACCATGTCCTTTTTCCTAATGCAACAGGTTCAGAGTCTTTTAAAAGCTGTTATCCGCTCATATAGGGTAGGATTTGGGTCTTTCATATGTCATTATGCATGTATCCATTATCTACTTTTAACCCTAGGATTACTTCTTGACCACAAACTATGTTTAACCATTTTTTACCTCATCTACATCATTGTTCTTCTATGGATAGGGCCTTCCTTCCATGAGTACCCTATTTTAGAACACTTTGTCGTCTTTTGGTACTCATGTCACTTTTGTCATAGTTTTAAGGGAGCCTTCTTAGCTATTTTTCACGCCAAATTGAGCCTCAGTTTGGTCTCTTTTTACACACTATCCTTGTTTTATAAGGCTCCCCTCCCTTATCGAGTTTCTTTAGGCTTAGGTCTAAATCCTCAAAATAGACTTGACTTTTGAGTAAACTTCTCCATTCAGGCATGTTAAGAATATGTGAATGGGCATCCACATTGGTGGTAGGTTATCGCTTTTTAGGACCATGTGGAATAATACAAAAAAGGAACACTCTCTTTTGTTTGGAATTGAGAAGAGTATTCTCATGTATAGGTTTATCACTTTTCTGGACTTGAGGGACTAAACATATGGAAAAGGAGCACTTGGTATGAGCTTAGTTTTCTCTTTTTCGTGCTTTGGACCAAAACATGAAAATGATTCCGAGCGTACTTTATGTCTTTGTCATGCTCGTTAAACCCTAAAGAACAAAGCATCGAGTTTACTGTTGTAAGTCCCATTTCTCCTAATCGAATGGAACTTTCCAAGTGATCTTGCCTTCCTTCACACTCATAAAACTCAGGCTATATGCTTCTTTTGAAGGGGCGTTGGGTAGGTGGTAATTTAACCTTTTTCGGACCTTCCTGACTAAGCACGAAAAATGTGTGCCTTCTTCGGAAGCTAAGAGAGTTCTTCTGTGGTTTGTTTTATACTTTTCCGGCCTCAGGAAACTAAATTGGATGAAAAATCACCCCCTGGAGTCTTCTTCAGATTTTTTAGACTCTCAAAATATGAAAACACCAACAAGCATGTACTAGTTTGGGCTCGTAAAATCCATGAATCAGTGATTTTTATCAAGCATTATTCTCTCCCCTCTTCAAGTTTGTCAAAAATGAAGAGAGACCTGAGTTGAATTTCCTGGACTCGTTAAAATTTAACAGGAAATATAATGAAGAAGTGCTCTCTTTGGGTTATAAACAGTGGCAACATGTCACCCTTGAACATAGCACTCTTTGAGCTTTCTGATACTCATGTTTTAGTTTACACTTTCAGCTCAGCTATCACTTCGACTCTTTATTCCTCCACTTGTCCTTTATACATGGGGAATTTGGTCATGTCTCCTACATGACATATAAGTCTAGTTGTCCTATATGCAAGTTAAAATCTGCCTTGGGTCATCTATGTGTCGTGATCATTGTTCAAGGATTTATACCTTCATTTGACAATTATCCTAATTCCATCATTATCTTATCTGAGTATTACTTGTGTCTACCTTCTTGTATCTAGTTCCTAGTCACTCTTGTGATCTGTTGGAGGATCCATTGCCTTCCTCATCACAGTATGGTTTCTCATCAATACTTCTGGAAGATGAAGACTTAGAGATTTGACGATGGTCCCTTAGGATTCCCTATCATCATTGGTTGATTCCTTTTCTTCAGTTGTCAATTTCACTCATTGTCTGACATTCTGTTGAGTTATTTCCATGTTCAACTTTAACACATCTATTCACATGGTAGGGATTGTACTGGTTCCTTTGGATTTCGATGAAGACCTTAGGTTCACACTTATAACCTAAGTTGCACAAGACTATGTTATGATCAGTTACACAGCTTCCTATCTTGAAGACTCATTATTGTATATTGTGGCTTCGATCCACCTTTGTAATATGCGTGGTATTGTATCCGTATCTTATGATGTGATCAAATAATGTAAAGGAGCTAGTGTTCCATTATATTGAACATGGCATCCTTGGATATGATTTTGTATATGAAAATGATATGTATTTGTTTCAGGTACTTCCTCTGCTAACTTGGACACTTGAGTTCTCCAATATTAAAATATTGTAATGTATTTCGGCCATTGCTTCCCTCTGAACTCACACATTAGGGGGCATCTGTTATCAACCAAAATGGAACTTCTATGTCCGAGTACTGACATCCAATATGTCAGGACACAAAAGGACAACATGATTGAAGTTACCTAAACACTATAGATGTGCATGACCATTGATACATAAAATCCTTACTCGCTTAAGACATTTTCATTTCGATATTAGGGATGCATACACGGCTATTTGCATCGCAACCCGTGTGTAATACACGACTATTTACATTGTAACCCACGTGTACCTTGAACACGTGAATTTCCTTAAAGCAAGGAGCGTGTCATACGTGCCTTTCCTATATATATACTCACATGTACCTTAATTCAATGATAAAAATATAAATCACGATTAGTCAAGATCAGTTGAGCCTTAATCAATAACTATCTCAATTGTCTCAACCATCCTAACCTTCGAAACCTCTCTATTACCCCATGTATAAATAGAGGGCATGGGATGGGCCTAATCAGACCTCTTGGAGAAGCAGAACTCAGTGTCCTTGGTTTGCAGAGGAGTACTTGTTTCAGAAGCTAGGTTGTAATCTCACCATTCTCTATTTATGAATAAAGAAAGTTCTTCTTCTAATCTTTGTATTTTTTCTTTCTCATGTATGATGGATTATGAATGATTTCAATTATGTTATTATGAATATGCATTTCACTAACCATTAATATATATATATATATATATATGAGATATTGTTGGAAGAATTCATCTTTTGCAGGAGAATTAGAGAAGCTCTGGAAGCTTTGAAGAATATTGAAAGAGGAGAAGTCCAAGCTTGGATCAACCCTCATAAACCGGGTAAGCCAAGCCTCTTTCCTATCCCTGTTTCATTTTCTAGATAAGCTGATTTCCTGCAAGTGTCTTAGAAAGTTAGTAACCCCAAAGACCCTAGGTTACAAGGGTGCATTGTCCTGAACAACAATTAGCCACACATAACTAGTGCCAGCTAACTGATTGTGATCTAACTGAAAGTAACTAGAAGCTAACTAAGACTAACTAGTTCCAACTCCAACTAACTGATGGAGGTTGTTGCTGGGACTCCTAGTGTCTCCTAAAATGTAGGGATTGGTCTAGGAGGTGTCCAAACTAATGCATGCACATGCAATAAGTGGTAGTTAACCTCTAGCAATGTTCCCCACACTTTAGTAACTGGTACATGTGGCCCCATTAGGCCAAGTGGACCCAATGGTACTAGTGGACCCAATTAATTAATTAAGGTTCCTAAGTTAGGCTAAATAATCTAATAGATAGTATGGTCTAGGGAGGATTAATAATCCTAACACCCCCCCTGAATCCTAACTTGGAAAACTGTGGGCCCTGGTAACAAGACTATAGGTCACCCAAATACAATCTAAAAGATAGTAAAAAAAAATTTCTTAATGAAACTGAGGAAACAGGGGAAAACCTTATGGGAAATGCCCCCCTTAAAATAAGAAGGAATACAAATTTTGAAAAAACTTGTGAAATGTTTTGCTAATATTTGTAGCACTATGCAACAGCAAATGCAGTATACTAGTTCTTATGTGTAGGTGAAAATCTAAATCCAAACAAAATGCTTATGTCTGGAGGAATATTCCTCTTTGGAAGAAGAATAATGTACTAAACTGAATCATAAATAAAAACAGCTGCATGGTGAAAACTGGACCCATGTAGAGCAGTTGAAATCAACTGAAGAGAGAGAAAACGTTATTGAGAATTTGAACCATGTGAGGAGCACCCAAGAATATGATATATGACAACATTGAAAAACAAACCATGAGTGATAAAATCAGTGCCAAGTGTTAGGTGCAAGTGTCCAAGTGGATGCAGAATGTCTTCCTCTTTACTAGTTCTGTGAGGGGATGAACATGTGACCAAAGGTAGAGAAGCTTTGTGACTATGGAGAGTGAATACTTGAGCTCCATAATCTGATATTGCTTCGGAAATAACCAATAATTCACAAAATATAATATCATCAAAACCATAAGAGAGAACTAACATCAAATCCTCAACAACAAAATTTAAGGAGACTTGTTGTGCTTGATTTGTCACACCAAAGTTGATGAAACCAATTACAAGCAATACTGAAAGCTCTTGAATCTTAAAAACTAAACAATCACCGATAAACTATGCACAAAATTTAAAGAATTACTGGAGAATTTTTGCAAAGAATAGAATGAGTGTTTTTATTCAAAAACATAGATTTAAATATCTTCTTTTGGATCAGCCATGTGAGGAGATTAGATATTAGAGATATCATACAGATCTAGAGTAGCAACAGAAGGATTCACTCGAAGGAGACTTTCTACAATTCGAATTGACTGTAGGGAAAATTCTGCTTCTTCTTCATCTTCAACAATTTGCTTTTCTGTAGGAGAGGGAACTAACTCATCATGTTGTATTTTATCTGAACCTCTCTCAACATATGGTATTTTAGATTCATCTCCCATATGACTCCTAGGTACTCCTGATAGAGGGAAAGTGATGGAGGATTTCCTAGAGGAAACCATGTGGTTGGATGCTCCAGAATCTATCAAATAAGCCTTCAATGGAGAGAGGCTTGAATGCAAGAATATCTCATCTTCTTCAGTATGCTCTTCATCATCAGACATCTCTACACCTTGTGGAAGGGAAATATTTTTCTATACACATAGAGCCTTCATCTGGTTGAGGGTCTTCTTCATGCATGAGTCTTCTGGATGAAAACCCCTCATACAGTAGGGACACTTTTCTTTTGAAACTTCTTTTTCTTAGAGCTGGAGGATCCTTCAGAAGTCTATTGATTATGTTTAGGCTTCAAATCAGCTGATTTGCGCTTATTCTTCTTTGATTTTCCTTTGGTTTTCGCATTGCTAGAGTTAGTAACTAGGAGAGCATGATCTTTGGAGGTCTTGATGATGTTGGAGACATTTACCATCATATACACTCTTTTGGTCAAATTGGCTTAGTTAAACCACTATCCTAAGTTTAATTGACATCAGTGGAGCATTAATTGCCATCATCCCAGTCACACCCATGCCTACCTACAGTCAAGGAGGTTAACTAGAGCACTCTAGGAGTGATCTGTGTGACATTAATGCACGTAATTGCTAACTGGTGGTTAAACCAGTCAGTTACAGTCAGTTAAGGCACCTCCAGTCATTAAATATATTATTTAATGATTATTTATTATTATTTAATGAACTGGAGTCAACAAGGCACCTCCACCAACTTCTGATGGTTAGTTCAGCTTCAGTTAACCTCATCGAGGTTCATTGGAGTCATGCATCACTAGCACTTGATGTTTGGATTGCTATGACATGTGTTTGATCTCCTTCAGTTGAGATTCAGTCATTTATTGCACTCCGACTTCAGTTAGGGTTTGGTGAGTCAATTAGGGTTTTGGTCAAGTGGTTAACTGAGTGAGATTGAATGGTTGAGAGTCAATTAAGCTAGACTCACTCATTGAATTTGAATTGTCTCCTTAGGTATTTGAATTCTTCATGGAGTTAAGCCATTGCTCAGCATTGGAATTGTAACCCTTTATTGTTTATTTAATATACAGAGAGAAAACTAATTCTGGTTCCGATTATTTCCATTTCATGAGTATTTGCTAATTATTATTTGATGATTTTGATTCCTAGTTCCTAGATCATGTGCAAGAATTAATATCGTATCAGATCTTACAACGGGACGAAGATCAATCTCTCAAAAACAATATTTTTGACAGATTTCTCCATGGAAAGTGAGCACTAGCTCAAAAATTCCAGGACTGCACCAGAAACCAAGGCTTACCACTCAATATCCCAAGTAAAGAACTTGTTGATCAAGCTTTCTTGATTGACTATGTTGGGTGTGATGAAAGCCTAGAATGTGCAGGCTGTCCGACCTTATTTTGCCTTCTCTGTTTTGATTTTCTGGTTTCTACAGGTGAAGCATTCGCTACAACATATCCAGATGGCCTCCTCAGTACCTCTGTTGACTCCATACAATTTCCACACATGGAAAACTAAAATGGAAAATCAGTTGAAATCCAAAGGACTCCATAGAGTCTCCATGGACACTAAAGTTGAGCCTGGATCA
Source organism: Pseudotsuga menziesii (assembly GCA_001517045.1). Taxonomy (NCBI): domain Eukaryota; kingdom Viridiplantae; phylum Streptophyta; class Pinopsida; order Pinales; family Pinaceae; genus Pseudotsuga; species Pseudotsuga menziesii. The sequence goes on from LPNX010375365.1 coordinate 64,148, forward strand.
ACCATAGAAAAATCAAGATTCTTGAACAAGAAGGATGAAGCCTTCGGTTTCTTATGCCTCTCTATTTCCGATGACCTTCTCTTCCATCTTACAGATCTGAAGACACCGAAAGAAATATGGGACAAATTGGAATCTCTGTATGGAAAGCATGATGACTTGAGAGTTTACCAACTCGAAAATGAACTCATGTCTCTCCAACCTTCCAATTTCGAGACTCTGAATGATTTCTTTACAAAGTTCAAGCATACTGTTTTTCTCTTGAAGTAATGCAAAGTGGAGAAGGAGGATGATCAACTCATCCTAGCCATCCTCTCCAAACTCGGGGCTGATTATTCAGTTTTTGTTTCTACATTCTGTGCGGGGAAGCTCACAACCCCCGGATGGAAGATGCCTACACTCAATGCCTTCATTGAGTCCCTAACTAGTGAACACGACAAGCTTGTCCAGATGGGGATCATCTGATATTCTCGTGATCAAGCCCTCCATGTCTCGGGGCCCAAAGATGTGAAGGGTAAAGGAAAGTAGCAGAAAAATCAGAAAACTAAATTTGATGCTCCAAAGCCTAGAGTTGAAAATCAGTAGCACGATGAATCTTCTGGCTCAAGGAAGAACAAAGGGAAAGGGCACAATGGGAAATAAAAATTTAGGTGTTCTTATTGTGGGAAGGGTTTTCACCCTGAAAATGCCTGCATGAAGAAAAATCTTGATGAAGCAACCTCTCTCCTTGAGAGGAATCACATCAATCTTCCGGAGAGCTTTCGGAGGAGAGATCACCAAGATCGGGAACCACAGCATGAGAAAGGTCATGCCCTCATGGCAAGCACTTCGAAGTCCAAATCACTGCTGATTGACAGTGGAGCTTCAAATCACATGATGGCTGAAAAAGACTCCTTTTCATCCTTGGAGACCAGCAAATCCATCCCCATCCACTTGGGAGATGACTCCACCATCATTTCCGAAGGGCAAGGTACTGTAGATCTAGAAAATGGTTTTTTTTTCTAAAGTTTTGTATGTACCATCTCTAGCAGCAAATCCCCTTAGTGTCTATCAGATGACACATATAGGAATGCCTACGAGATTCTCTTTCAGCCCAAATTATGTTGAGATAACAGAAATTGCATCCGGGAAACTCATTGCAAAAGGCCATGCAAATCATCATGCAAAATCCTATGAGTTCTCTCACTTTGTTGCGGATGCAAAGCCCACCGCTCTGCTAACTCATGGAAATGAGGTTAATAGGCTGTGGCATGAGAGGTTTGGCCATCTTAATTTCAAATATTTGCAGCAATTATAGAAAAAATCCATGGTTGAAGGCCTCCCGGTCATCAAGGCAACCACGAGAGTCTGCAAGGGCTTTGTGATTGGAAAACACCCTGAGCACAAGTTCGATCGGGGGAAGGAAAACCGAGCTACAAGCATATTGGGGTTGATACATTATGATATCAGTAGTCCAATGCCTGTCACATCCATGAATGGATCAAGGTACCTCCTTACCTTTATTGATGATTTTTCAAGGTATACATTGGTTTTCTTTCTCAAAAAGAAATCAGAAGTATGTGAAAAATTTTCTGAATTGAAGGCCTTGATCGAAAATTCCTCTGGGCTTAAGATCAAGATCTTGAGATTTGATAATGGAGGGGAGTATGTCAGTAATGAGTTTATGTACATTTTCTCCCAAAGTGGTATTCAGGTCCAACATTTAATTCCCTACACTCCCTAGTAGAACGGAGTAGCGGAAAGGAAGAACCGGTCTCTCAAAGAGATGACCACCTGTATGTTGGAGTCAAAGAAGCTTGCTGCAAATTTGTGGGCTGAAGACATGCATGCTGTAGCATACGTTCAAAGCAGGGTGCCACATTCATTAGTGAAAGGAAAGACTCCTTTCGAAGCATACTTTGGACACAAGCCAGATGTGTCGAACCTACGGGTGTTTGGGTCCACTGCATGGGCCCGGATTCCGATTGATAAAAGAAGGGCTTTGCAACCGCAGAGCATAGAATGTATGTTTATTGGATATCTTGATGAATCTAAAGGATTCAATCTACTAGATATCAAGACCAAAAAGATCATCATCGAGAGAAGTGTCAAGTTTGATGAGCCTCTTCAGGAGGCGGAACTAGTGAAGGAGAAAACTGCTGAAATTTCTTTCCTATTCCACTGAATATTTGGATGATGAAATTGGGGGTGATGACCCTGATTTGGATCCTCTGATTTCTGATATCAGAGTGTAGCAATCATCATATAATGAATCAGAACCTAAATTTCAAAATAATCTTCCTACATGGGCCCAAAAGACACTCTCCTCTGTAGGAGACAACATTGGAAATCCGGATGATCCAAGGCGAACCCAGTCTGATTTCCAAAGAGCAGGTATTGCGCTCTATTGTTCTGATAATTTGCTGTCTAAAACTTGCTATTTGATGATTAGTTTAGATCCAAAATCCTACTACCATGATCAGAATGATCCGAGATGGCAAGTTTCCATGGATGAAGAGATGAATTCTCTTCAGAAAAACACTACTTGGAAGCTAGTTCCTCTTCCTCCGAGAAGGAAATTGGTTCAATGAAAGTGGGTGTTTCAGAAAAAGGTTGCTGCTGATGGAAGCACCTAAAAATATAAGGCAAGGCTGGTAGCAAAAGGTTTCTCTCAGGTCCAAGGAGTGGACTACCATGAGACCTTTGCACTGGTTGCAAAAATGAACTCCATCTGCCTTGTTTTGGCTATTTCCGCATCCAAGCACTGGGAGGTGCATCACATGGATGTTAAGTCAACATTTCTACATGGAGATCTTCATGAGGAGATATACATGAAGCATCTTGAGGGCTACATCACTGATCCATATTTGGATTGCAAGCTAAAGAAGTCACTATACGGGTTAAAACAGGCCCCAAGAGAGTGGTATTCCAAGATGGATGCCTTCCTTCTCTCGCAAAAATTTCAGAGATGTAGATCAGATCAAAATGTGTATTTACAGTAGCATGATGGTCATATAATTATCATTGTTTTATATGTTGATGAATTACTGATCACAGGTAGCACAATTGCCTCCATTTCAGCCATCAAAACTGCTCTCCACAATGCCTTTGAAATGAGTGATTTGGGGCTTCTAAAACAATTTTTGGGGCTCGAAATAGAGAAAAATTCTGATGGGATTATGGTCACTCAATCAAAATACATTTCATACCTGTTATTCAAGTTTAACATGGCTGAATGTAGACCTGCACCATTCCCTTTCCTTTCAGGGATCAGCCTTGAAGAAGGAAAAAGCACACCTCCCATGGACTGCACTATCTATCGACAGCTGATTGGTAGCTTGTTGTATTTGACACATTATAGGCCTGATATTTGTTATTCTGTGAATTCTGTATCAAGATACATGCAGCAGCCTCATGATCTTCATTGTAAGGCAGCCAAGAGGATCCTCCAGTACATTCAGGGAACCAAGACCTACGGCATTCACTATGCTGCAGACTCCGAGCTAGAGCTGGTTGGATACACAGCTTTTGATTGGGTGGGTGATTCTATTGATCAAAATTCAACTTCTAGATATGTATTCATGTTTGGTGGTGGCCCTATTTTCTGGTCAAGAAAAAAGCAGGCTGCCATAGCACTATCTTCAGCAGAGGCCGAGTATCGAGGAGCGGTGAATGCTTGCATCCAAGCAGTTTGGTTGCAAGGCATTCTTTCAGAGTTTGATCTTGGTAGTACTTTTTCCACTGTCCTCTTTTGTGACAACCAGAGTGCTATTAAGATATCCATGGATCCAGTTACCAGGCAGAGGACCAAACATGTAGAGATTCACATGCACTACATCAGGTAGCTAGTGCATGACAGGACCATCATTCTGCAATACTTCCCAACTGATGAGCAGATTGCAGACATCTTCACCAAGAGCTTTTTAGAAAATAATTTCACTTACCTCCATTCACTGTTGGGGGTGAGTTCATCAAGGTGATCCAAACTACTTTCAGTGTTCAGCTTGAGGAAGGGGTTTTCCCACTGGGTTTTCCCTCTTTTCCTCACTGAGTTTGTTTTGAGCATTGTTTTCAGTTTCAGCATTGTATAGGGTGACCTATGGCCTTAGTTTCCAAGGCCCTAGAATTTTTATGCACATATGTTTTCTAACTCTTCCTGAGTATAGCTTAAGGGGGGGTGTTGGAGACATTTACCATCATACACACTCTTTTGGTCAAATTGGCCTAGTTAAAACACTATCCTAAGTTTAATTGACATCAGTGGAGCATTAATTTCCATCATCCCAGTCACACCCACGCCTACCTACAGTCAAGGAGGCTAACTTAGCCTTCTCCTACAGTCAAGGAGGCTAACTAGAGCACTCCGGGAGTGATCTGTGTGACATTAATGCACCTAATTGCTAACTGGCGGTTCAACCAGTCAGTTACAGTAAGTTAAGGTGCCTCTAGTCATTAAATATATTATTTAATGATTATTTATTATTATATAATGAACTGGAGTCAACAAGGCGCCTCCACCAACTTCTAATGGTCAGTTTAGCTTCAGTTAACCTCATCGGGGTTCATTAGAGTCATGCAGCACTAGCACTTGATGTTTGGATTGCTATGACATGTGTTTGATCTCCTTCAGTTGAGATTCAGTCATTTATTGCACTTCGACTTCAGTTAGGGTTTGGTGAGTCAATTAGGGTTTTGGTCAAGTGGTTAACTGAATGGTTGAGAGTCAGTTAAGCTAGACTCACTCACTGAATTCGAATTGTCTCCTTAGGTATTCAAATTCTTCATGGATTTAAGCCATTGCTCAGCATTGGAATTGTAACCCTTTATTGTTTATTAAATATACAGAGAGGAAACCGGTTCTGGTTCCGATTATTTCCAATTCATGAGTATTTGTTAATTATTCTTTGATGATTTTGATTCCTAGTTCCTAGATAATGTGCAAGAATTAATAGATGACTCTCATTCGAATCAACTTTCCTTGCTCCTTGATTAAGGACTCAGAAAAGGAATCAAGTGAAAGAATTTTCCAACCGAGGAAGCCATCCCGCTTGGAATGAAATATAGAAACAAATACAGAATACTCAGTACTGAGTTTGCTGAGAATTGAGAGGATATTTTTCTCATCCTTCTATTCTATTTCACACTTTCTACATTGAAGTGCAAGATACTTGAATTTAGTAAATAATTGATCAATAGTCTCGAAACTGCTCGGATGTAAGGCTACCAGCTCAATCTCCAGGAGGTATCCCTAAAGCTCATCTTGTTTTCCAAACAAGTCTTCAAGATTCTCCCAGTATTCTCTAGGTGTCCTCAAACCTTCAAGGTGGAAGAGGAGATATCTGGTTATATGAGTAAATAGATAACTGAAAGCTTCATCACAATGATTTAGAAACTTGTTCTTTTCAACTAGTTGATGGGGTTCAGCCTCCGTTGCAAGTATTATCTTGAGGTAGCCATGATTGCACAAGGCCAGCTGCATATCAATCCTCTAATCAAGATAATTGGAACTTGTAAGGATATGTGGTGTAGGAGATTGAGAATCCATAATTCTTTCAGTTGAGAGATCACAAAACTTCACACAAGCTACGTAGCACCTGTAGATTTTCACCACAAAACACACTAAAACATTTGAACTATTAGAATCATGATTTTCCTCTTGACATGAACATATTTTTAGGGTTTGTCATGCCCTCTCCACTACTCTAAATAAATTCAGTGCTAGCAAATCATCATAGGGGACTTCTGTGGAAACCCAGTTGCTTCCAATGTTCAATGGAGAGAAATGTTGGAGACATTTACCACCATACACACTCTTTTTGGTCAAATTGGCCTAGTTAAACCACTATACTAAGTATAATTAACATTAATTGACATCAGTGGAGCATTAATTGACATCATCAAGTCACACCCACGCCTACCTACAGTCAAGGAGGCTAACTTAGCCTTCTCCTACAGTCAAGGAGGCTAACTAGAGCACTCCGGGGGTGATCTGAGTGATATTAATGCACCTAATTGCTAACTGGTGGTTACAATCAATTCAACCAATCAGTTAAGGTGCTTCCTCTCATTAAATATATTATTTAATGATTATTTATTATTATTTAATGATCTGGAGTCAATAGGGGCGCCTCCACCAACTTCTGATGATCAGTTCAGCTTCAGTTAACCTCATCGGGGTTTATTGAAGTCATTGAAGCACTAGACCTTGATGGTTGGCTTTCTATGACATGTGTTTGATCTCTTTCAGTTGAGATTCAGTCATTTATTGCACTCTGACTTCAGTTAGGGTTTGGTGAGTCAATTAGGGTTTTGGTCAAGTGGTTAACTGAGTGTGAACCAATGGCTTACAGTCAGTTAAGCTAGACTCACTCATTGAATTTGAATGACCTCATTAGGTATTCAAATTCCTCATTGATTCAAGCAATTGCTTGACATTGTTATTGTAACTATTCATTTTTTATTGAATATATAGAGAGGAAACCATTCTGGTTCCGATTAACACCATTTCATGAGTTATTTGTTGATTATTATTTGGTGAGATTGATGCTTTGTTCCTAGATCAATGTGCAAGATTAATATGGTAGTAGAGCTTATAGCAGGACGAAGCTCTATCTCTCAAAAACAATCTTTTTGATAGATTTCTGCATGAAATTTGAGCAATAGCTCAAAAATCCAGCATTGCACCAGAAGCCAAGGCTTACCACTTAATACCCCAAGTAAAGAACTTGTTGATCAAGCTTGCTTGATTGACTATGCTGGGTGTGATGAAAGCCTAAAATGTACAGGTTGTCTAACCTTGCGGTGCCCTTTTTTTTTTTGATTTGCAAGTTTTAATAGGTACAACTTCGAATGGAATCATCAATCCCTCTTCTCACCCCATTCACAAGCTATTCGGAATGGAAGTTGAAGATGATTGCATCTCTGAAAAGACAAGGTCCTTATGAGGTGTCTATTGGAATTGGAAAAGAGTCTTATGAGAATGAGAATGACTGGCTAAATGATGGTGATAGAGCTTTTGGAGCAATATGTCTGGCCCTTTCTCCTAGCTTGTACTACCTTATTGGTTCTGCTGAATACCTAAAGGATCTCTGGAAAAAACTAGACAGAACCTTTGGAAAGCACAATGAGGATCATAATAGCACTTTGGAGATCACATCCAACACCACAAGAGTTATTTACTCAAAATTCTCAGCCTCTACTCTCTCTGATGAAGTTGTTCAAGATGAAGATGAAGCAGAATCTTCTACACATTCAATTCGAATTGAAGAAAGTCTCCATGCAGTGACTCCTTCTCCTGATGCTCCAGAAGTTCATGAGATATCTGATATCTCATCTCCTCATATTGCTGAAATAGAATAATACATTTAAATATTTGATATTGAAGAAAAATACTGCTGCACTTCCATGCAAACATTCACCGGTGATTTTCCTTTGAATTTTGTGCAAAATTTACCAGTAATTGCTTCTGAAAGTGAAGAGAAATTTTATTTTTCTTCCTCTAATGTTGCTGATGGTGTGCAAATATGTAAAAAATTTGATATTTTGTAATAAATATCAGATTATAATAGTGACACATTCGCTCCCCATGATCTAGATCTTCCAGCAAAATCCTGCAGGATTGCATGCACCAAAATTCAGAATTTTGAAGAAAAAGACAACTTGCATCCACCGTCTTGGTTGACCATAATTTTGGATCTGATATGAACCTTATTGGATCTGATATGATCTTATTTGTATCTGATCTGATATTTCTTGGTTCAAAATTTCAGGTTCATAAACCTTCAGTACTGCTTGTAGCTGTTCTCATCAACGGTGTGAAGAAACAAGTACCTCAAGTCTCCTACAAAACTGCTGCTGGGGATTTGATTTCATTTCATAGTTTTGGATCTGTTGTGAAATTATTTAGATATGATTTACATTCTGATATGATATTATTTTGTTCATATTTTAAAATCCAAGAGCTTTCAGTCATGCTTGTAGCTGCTCTCACCAATTCCAGTGTGAAAAATCAAGTACCGCACTTTCTCTTCAAAACCGCTGATGCGAATTTGGTGTTAGTTTCCTCTTATGAGGTTTCTGATATTTTATTTTGTGAATCGTTAGCTATTTCTGAGGCTATATCATATTATGGAGCTCAAGCATTCACTCTCCAATTCCGGTGTGAAAAATCAAGTACCGCACTTTCTCTTCAAAACCGCTGATGGGGATTTGGTGTTAGTTTCCTCTTATGAGGTTGCTGATATTTTATTTTGTGAATAATTATCTATTGCTGAATCTATATCAGATTATGTATCTCACACATTCACTCTCCAGAGTCCCAGGGCTTCTCTACCTTTGGTCACATGCTCATCTCCTCATAGAACTAGTAAAGAGGATGACATTCTGCATTCGCTTGGACACTTGCTCCTAAAAATTGGGGCTGATTTTAACACTCATGGTTTGATTTTCAAGGCTGCAACATATAATTTTATTGAGTGTTCCACACATGGTTCGAATCCCGAAGAACCTTTTCTCTTTCTTCAGATGATTTCAGCTGCTCTACATGGGTCCAATTTTCACCGTGCAACTGTTTATATTTCTGATTTAGTTGAGTGCATTGTTCTTCTTCCAAAGTTGAATATTCCTCCAGAAATATTCATTTATTTTGGATTCATAGTTTCACATGCATAGTCTCAGGATGCTGCTACATAGAAGAACCAATTCTTGATTTATTGCTTAGTTTGAGGGGGGGGGGGGTATTTTTCCCATGAGGTTTTCCCCATTTCCTTGGTTATATTAAGCAGTTACTTTATTGTATAGGGTGACCTATGGCCTTTTTTTCTGGGGCCCTAGCATTTTTATGCATCTATGTTTTCTAACTCTTCCTGAGTATAGCTTAAGGGTGGGTGTTGGAGACATTTACCACCATACACACTCTTTCTGGTCAAATTGGCCTAGTTAAACCACTATCCTAAGTATAATTGACATTAATTGACATCAATGGAGCATTAATTGACATCAACCAGTCACACCCACACCTACCTACAGTCAAGGAGGCTAACTGGAGCACTCCAGGGGTGATCTGAGTGATATTAATGCACCTAATTGCTAACTGGTGGTTACAATCAGTTCAACTAGTCAGTTAAGGTGCCTCCTCTCATTAAATATATTATTTAATGATTATTTATTATTATTTAATGATCTGCAGTCAACAAGGGTGCCTCCACCAACTTCTGATGATCAGTTTAGCTTCAGTTAACCTCATCGGGGTTCATTGAAGTCATTGAAGCACTAGCACTTGATGGTTGGCTTGCTATGACATGTGTTTGATCTCTTTCAGTTGAGATTCAGTCATTTATTGCACTCTGAATTCAATTAGGGTTTGGTGAGTCAATTAGGGTTTTGGTCAAGTGGTTAACTGAGTGTGAACCAATGGCTTACAGTCAGTTAAGCTAGACTCACTCATTGAATTCGAATGACCTCCTTAGGTATTTGAATTCCTCATTGATTCAAGCAATTGCTTAACATTGTTATTGTGACTATTCATTGTTTATTGAATATATAGAGAGGAACCATTCTGGTTTCGATTAACACCATTTCATGAGTTATTTGTTGATTATTATTTGATGAGATTGATGCTTTGTTCCTATATCAATGTGCAAGAATAATACGAAAAAAACATGAAACTTGCCTGAGAAGGATCTGATACCATATTAGAATTATTGTGCCATCTATATATTCAAGCAATTAGTTCTGAATTATAATTGCCGTAAAAGGAGAATGAAGATACAAACTAAACAAAACAAACCACACAGGAAACATATGAGTGTAGCTCAGGTAATTACAGTATCATTGTCATTAATTAAATCTATTGTTACAATAGTTTACATAATGGAAGAATTCAAATGCATTAGGGAGCAATTCGAATCTACCAAGTGGATCTGACTATACCTAACTGACTACCTAACTCATGGTGTCTCAATCAATATCGGAGTTCAATAGATCAACTCCTAAATGTCCAACCAACTCATACAATCGGCAATAACTAGTTAACTCAGTGCAACTGAGTGTCGTAGGTGGGAAAAGGTGCCTACTCCACATGCAACCATGCATTATCTATCCATAACTAGTGATAGCTAACTGGTTGTTATCTAATTGAAAGTAACTGGAAGATAACTCAGACTAACTAGTTCCAACTCCAACTAACTGATGGAGGTTGGTGTCGGGACTCCCAGTGGCTCCTAAAATGTAGGGATTAGTCTAGGAGGAGCCCAAAACGATGCATGCACATGCAGTAAGTGGTAGTTAACCTCTATCCATATTCCCCACACTCTAGTAACTGGTACATGTGGCCCCATTAGGCCAAGTGGACCCAATGGTACTAGTGGACCCAATTAATTAATTAAGGTTCCTAAGTTAGGATAAATGATATAATAGATAGTATGGTTAAGGGAGGATTAATAATCCTAAAAGCACACCCCTGTAACTTTTTATATAATATACAAAGATTACATCAAGGAAAGGTTCCAAACTGGTAGAGCCCTTGGTGCGCTCCCAATAAGATACCACACCAAAACCAATTACATCTAGGAATCAAAGTGTCTCCTCTGTAGATGACCAGCTTGTCCTAGATGATGACTGTTACAACTCTCACAGTGACACTTGTGACATTCCTCCAAACGAAGCTTGTTATGTGTGGGGTTACCCAGCCGACACACTCCTATAGACTTGTGTTGTCATCTAACTCCCTGAGCAAACTTCTCCTGGCAAGTGCACTGCACTCAGATACCCCTCCAAAGTGTGTTGTTCACCAAGCATCTTCTTTCTCTTCAATTTTCCTCCTTAATTCCCTCGAGTGAACTTGTTGAAGAACTTTTATATCAAGTGCACGTGACCTAAGTATGGTCACGCTCCCACTCGATGTGCATTTCAAGAAAGTGTCACTCGATTTATTGTCGCCCAAGTTTGTTGACATCACCCACAATTTTTTCTGCCAATATCTTGTCTAGCGCTAGCGTCCCTTATCGTGTGTCCACATAGCATGTCGTTTGGGCACTTCTCCCATGGAGTGCACGAGTGCTTGATCAAGCACTCCTTGACTCCCGAAATCAAGTGCACTAGATGGTCCTAATGTGTGTGTATGGTGCTCCATCTGCACGTCTTTTTCAGACACCTCACTCCCTTGTATATTGCGCCAATGGTCAATTGTTGGCTTATGTTGTGGGAGCACACCTATATAGAGTCTGCATTCCCCACAATGCATGTGTTCCTTGCCCTCGTCAATATGGGTGAGGATTATTTTAAACCCATTCATTTAAGCTAACCAACGTGCACTTCCTCTATTAAACTCCTAGTGAAATCCTTTGGGTAGGAGCACTTGGATCCTTAGGCATGAAGGTGGCACATTTCATGTTTCTTGTATCTCGGTTTTATTGTAACCAATCGTTTTCAACACCAGTGTTAGTTCAAACTTTGGGACTCCAAACACACTGCTGATCACATTTGTCATGAACCCACAACATTGTTGTGAACCTGTCAAAGGAGTCTCCTCCACCTTTTTTTGTTGCAACCATTTCTTGGCTCTTCTTTTAGCACTCTTCCTTGACACCTTAAACAGATCGCTTGTATTGTTTCTGCAAATGTTTTTGTGCTCCAAACCTTCCAAGGTCTCTAAGAATCCTTACTCATATTTCTTTTGAAGGAATATCAACTCTACTATGACCCCTTAGATCTCCCCCTCATTCACTTTTCCATACAAGCACTTACTCTCTAGGTAAGCAAGAGTTGTCTCCAACTCCCTCAGATGACAATACACTTTTTCCAACTGAGTCTCTTGTGACAAATGAGCTTCCAGAATTGCTATGGCATGAGTGCAAATCACCACAATTTATGCCACATCTCGTGATGGGTAATCTTCATCGGTGTTTCTCTGAGCATTCTTGGATGCATCAAAAACCTGCTCTTTGTTTGTCTATACTGACACCTGCTTGTGTGGCACCGAGTCAAGCCTTGAATTGACAAGAACGACGTTTTATTGGTCTCTAAACGAGGTCCATAATGTGCTTCTAATGGTGATCTCTATGGACAGTGTCAGGGAAAGTGAAAAATTTATTTCATGTTGCTATAGAGCATCACCCAAAATACACAATGAATCAATATCCCAATGGATGGACTTCACACGTTCCTCCAATGAAACCAACCATTTTGCCGAAGAATTATTAGCTTTTGATCCTGCACTCTTCGTGTCTTCCCTAACCAAATTTCAAACCTATCGTATGCTCCGTTGAGGAAAGTTTTTGGATGTACCTAATTCCTAAAGCATCTGTATTGAGGACATGCATTTTCAGTGTCCCAACCTTCTCTTCAATGTCATCGACAAGATCCAGGCTCCAGTTTCTTCTAAAAACACTAAGGGACTTGTGTGCGGAACTAGAACATCACGAGCCAACCAAAGGAAGTCTTGTCCGAAGATCACCGAATGATCATCTAGCGGAACAAATTTCAAATCCATTTTTTTGAACCACCTTTTGACTTTAATTCGTGTCACGCTCACCCTTCCCATCATTGTCTTGATACTTGAGTTCACTGCTTTTAACTTAGTTTGAATAAACTCAAGTGCCCTATGAAGAGATGTCGCAGTATTACCACTCACCAAACTATGGGTAGCTCTAGTGTCAATTAAAACATACGCCCTAAGGCCACTTACTAATGCTTCCACAAAAATTAGATATTGTTGGTTCCTTTGCAGGTTTACGACTTTCCACTCTGTTGTTTCATTGAGGCAATATTGCATTGCATTTATTGCTTCAGTGGCCTCAACTGAACATGGAGGTGTTTCCAAAACCCTCATTGCTACCATCTGTGCTATGGGTTTCTTCTATACAAACACTTCCGTCACTAGAAAATCCTTTAAATAGTGATTATTTCCACAGATAGAATAGTCAATGCATTTTTTATTAGGTGCATTTGACTGTGTCTGGTTTGACTCTTCCTGAGCATCTTCTGGCTCCACCTAATATTTCCTTCCAACCGCTACCTGGTCCAAAAGTCCCTGCAACCGATATGCTTCATGTTTTGCTTGAACCAACTCCTGAAATATTTGGTCCATTCCGCACTTAATCTTTCCACAACACCCTTTCGTCACTTCCAGGAAATCTCCTTGTAAATTCTTTATGCCTTGTTCTCCCATTGGTTTTTCTTGCGAATCTCCTTCTTCGGGCATCATGGAAATGCCCAACTATGCCATCCAATGAATATTTAGTTTCCTCATGTGCACTTCATAAGTGATCCAACCTGAGCTTGTCATCGTTCCTAGGTTCTATTCGCGAACACTTCCTGGTGATTTCGTAGGTGACACGATCGTTCGTAGAAAACATCCATCGAGAGCTTCAACACGTCGCATGCTCCTCAACAAACTCTCCAAATTTATTTTATTTGAGTGCTTGACCTCTCTCTACATCGTCAATAGCCACGACACTCAGTGAAGCAGCTTTCCAAGCCACTTGGAGAGAAAACCGTTGCTGTTGGTCAAAGGTTATGTCTAACTTCACTGCTGCATTTGAGGTTCGCTAACCAAGCACACCTAAAAGAGATTTTCCTGAGCTCTCCTTTATTCCAATGACCATGATTCCAAGTATTCCACACTCTCAACTCCCTATTCCTGGTCTACACAAAGTCTAAGCAAGCATTCACCTGTTCACAACCTATGGTGTGTCCAAGCTGCGGAACCCTTGGCAAACTTTGAGCATTCATCAAAAATTTATCTTCAACACTTCTTTTTTGTGCTCTGATACCACCAGCAAAAAAACTTCCTAGTTCTCATCACTTCTGCAACTAGCCAAGGTGTACGACATTGACAGGTAGGTTTCTTGACGGCTTAGTTGCTCAAGCACCCGCCGACAGACTACGCCTAAACAACATAAGTATTTAACACTTTAAATTGTTAGCACACTTTTTTAAGTTTATGAAACTAGCATAACAAGATCCAAACACAAGAGTAAANGTTGCTCAAGCCCCCGCCGACAGACTACGCCTAAACAACATAAGTATTTAACACTTTAAATTGTTAGCACACTTTTTTAAGTTTATGAAACTAGCATAACAAGATCCAAACACAAGAGTAAAGGTGAGGTTTCCCAACTAGAACACCCCTGTAAGATTTTATATAAGATACAAAGACTACATTAAAGAGAGGTGCCAAACCAGCAAATCTCCTCGCGTGCTCCCAACAAGCTACCACGCAAAAACAATTACAAGAAGGAAGTGAATTGTCTCCTCTACCGATGCCTAACTTTTCCTAGATGATGACTATTGCAACTCTCACTGCGAAGGTCATGAAATTATCCTAGCAAGTGATGTCACTGAAATCTCTAAGCAAACTTTTCCTGGTAAGGGTACTCCACTCAGACACCCTCCAGAGTGTGTTGTTCACCAAGCGTCTTCCTTCTTTTTGATGTTCCTCCTTCCTTCCCTTGAGTGAACTTATTGAAGCGCTTTTATATCAAGCATGTGTGACCCAAGTATGGTCACACACCCACCTGACATGTATTTAAAGTAAGCGTCCCTCGGTTAATTTCCACCCAAGTTTGCTGATATCACCCAACAACCTATCTGCCTATATCTTGTCTAGCGCTAGCATCCCCTGTTTTGTTTCTAGTTAGCATGTCATTTGGGCACTTCTCCCATGGATTGCGCAGGCACTTGGTCAAGCACTCCCTGACTCCCAATGTCAAGTGTGCCTGATGGTCCTCATGTTTTCACATGGTGCTCTGGTGCTTACCTCCCCCCTCCATGCATGTAGGTAGTGGTGTAGCTACCCCCTTCCTCACACGCAATGTTGTAGCATAGCCATTCTTCCCTTTATTCGGTCCCCGTCTCCGTGATTAGCTTTCTTGTTGGTCTGTCATCCTCCTCATTATATTTTTCTTGGAATCAATAGCATTTTGTCTAAATACGTCCTCTGCATGTCTTTGTTGGAGGTCGCACTCCCTTTTTTCTTGTGCCAACAGTTGAGTGTGTTAGTTTTTCAACATTCAAGCTAGCACTATGTTAGGATCTTTAACTAAGAGAACAACAAGTACAACAATCAAACACAAGAGACAATGAACATAGTGTTTTTCCTCAGAGAAACCATAAATGGAGAAAACCCCACAACTTCCTCAGAGATAGAATCAGCACAAAAGATAAAACCCCAAAAACAGTAAGATGGTCTCCCGACAGCAGTAACCTCTTTCTTCCTTGCCCCAATGTATTTCTCTTCCTTAGCTATGCGCTACAACTAAGTGTGGATGAGTGTGTGCTAAATAGAGAAGTCACCTCTCTATTTATACTAATTCTTGACATGACTAAAACCCTACTAGGGCCGACTTCACTAGGTGAGTCTAATAACCCTAGTGCCCCGGACCTGCAAGGACTTTGACCCTTAGACAATAGGAGGGTTACCCACAATGACTTGACATGAATTGTTTACATTATAGATCTTCCTGATCGGAACATCGGGGCATGACATGACATAATAACATCTCGGAATAAACATCGGGTTACAATAGATAAGAAATACAAGTGAATACATTCCGAAGTTACAATTACATCAACAATCCCTCTTAACTAGGAAGGTATTCTCTCAACACAATTTTCATCATTGGTCTTCTTCTTTGGATCTTCTCATCATCTGCATCTCCAAGTCATCTTAGTCTTCAAGTCATCTTCATCTTCATGTCATCTTCATTTCTGGATCTGGATCATCATCACTGGATATCATCACTGGATCTAGATCATCACTAGATTTGGATCATCACTGGACATGATCACTAGATCTAGATCATTACTCGATCTAGATCATCATTGGACCTCATCACTGGATCTGGATCATCACTAGATCCGGATCATCACTGCTGGATCTGGATCATCACTTGATCTGGATCATCTCGGAGACATCATAACTGGATCTGGATCTTCTCTGGTCATCACCATATGTGCTATCTCATGATTCTTCTCGTCATAGGAAATTCTACAGAGCCAACCTTCTTTCAAGCTGGTTGTAGGAATAGCCATCATGTAGGTCTTCTTCTACACTTATATCTTACCTACTCTTCATAATGGCCCACCTAGTACTTACATCTGACCTACTCATCAGAAAGGCATGCCCAACACTCACATCTGATCATGTAGGAGCCTACAATCACATAAGAAAGGCCCAGCACTCACATTCACCAGCATGATAGGACACTATTATCATCTGTGAAAAGGATTCAGCACTTACATCTGACCTACTCATTAGAAAGGCATGCACTCACATCTGATCTGGTAGGAACCAAATCCTACACCCTCATCAAAATGGCCCCCAGTCCCATACTGAGCTACCTGGTAACAGACCAGGTGCCTCCATTCTCCTGGAGAATGGCAATTGCCCTTACATCTGATATGGTTGGAACCAAATCTACACCCTCATCAAAATGGCCTGCACTCACATCTGATCTGGTAGGAAATAAATCCTATACCCTCATCAGAATGGCCCCCAGTCCTGAACTGAGCTACCTGGTAATGAACCAGGTGCCTCCACTCTCCCGGAGAGTGGTAGTTTCCCTTACATATGACCTACTCATCAAAATGGCCAGCACTCATATCTGACATGGGAGGAACCTCATCCTTTAACCATGACAGAATGGCTCAGCCCTTACATCTAAACTGCTCCTTAGAATGGCTCTCTCAGTCTCAGACTGAGTGTTCCTGGTAACTGACCAGGTGCCTCCATTCCCAGAATTGCATTCAGCACTCATATCTAACATGGATGGAACCAAATCCTCTCACCATGACAGAATGGCTCAGCCCTTACATCTGACCTGCTCGTCAGAATGGCTTCTGGACTTGTCACTTCCCCTTGGAAGGGACCTCGATCTGGAGAACACCAAGCTTCTCCCTGAAGTACTCAAACTTCACTCTAGCCAATGGCTTCATCAACACATCAGCTATCTGATTGTCCATCACAACATACTGGAGCTTCACTACTCCCCTCTGCACCATATCCTTGATATAGTGATACTTGATCTCGATATGCTTTGACTCGTCATGGAACACTGGATTCTTTGACAACTTCACACAACTCTGGTTGTCACAATGTATACAAGTAGCATCCAATTGGAGATCAAATAAATCAGATAGTAGCTTCCTCAGCAATACTACCTCATAACTAGCTGAACAAGCTGTCATATACTCTGCTTCAGCTATACTCAGTGCCACATAGGATTGCTTCCTGCTAAACCAAGTGATCACACTTGATTCCATATTGAAGCAACACCCTGAAATGCTCTTCCTATCGATGGCACTGCCTACCCAATCTAAATCAACATAACCCTCTAGGTTAATCTTCTAATTCACATCGTACTTGAGCCCATAATCAATTGTACCCCTCAGGTACCTCAGAATATGCTTTGCAGCAATCAAGTGAACATTTCTCGGATCTGTCAAGAACTGGCTGAAAGTGTTCACAGTAAAGCAAATGTCTGGTCTCCTGTTTGTCAAGTACATCAAGGACCCAATCATCTGACGATACATCATAGCATCAACCGAATCTGATGAAGCATTGCTCAATAGCTTCAGGTTCGATGCCATAGGTGTGGCCATAGCCTTGCAGTCCATCATCCCAAACCTTTTCAGGATCTCTACTGCATACTTCCCTTGTCCAAGGAAGATTCCATCCACACTCTACCACACCTCCATACCTAGAAAATAATGCATCATACCCGAGTCCTTCATTTCAAACTCGGTAGCAAGATTTCTCTTCGTAACAGCAATCAACCCATCCATACCTGTCACAAACATATCATCTACATATAGTAGAAGCATTACTGGGTTGCCATCTTCAACCTTGTAGTAAAGGTTGGAATTTGCTTTACTCTTGGTAAATCCCAAACTGGATAGAAATCTATCAATTCTACTGTACCATGTCCTTGGTGCTTGTTTCAAACCGTACAGGGCTTTCTTCAATCTCCACACATGAGGCTCCCTGTCATGTGTCTCAAAACCAAGTGGTTGTTCTACATACACTTCCTCTTCCACTACACCATTCAAGAAGGTAGTCTTGACATCCAACTGGTGTATCTTTCGTTTCATCACTGTATCCAGAGAAAGTACTGATCTGATGGAAGTGTATCTAGCTACAGGTGCAAAGGTTTCTTAATAATCTATTCCTTCTTTTTGAGAGAAACCCCGAGCGACAAATATTGCCTTATATTTTTCAATGCTACCGTTTGCAACATGCTTGATCTTGTAGATCCATTTGGAAGTTACAACTGACTTCCCTTCTGGTCTTGGGACAACATCCCAAACATCATTCTTCATGATCGATTGGTACTCTTCGATCATAGTATCCTTCCATTCTTTCTGTTCTACCACTTCTTCATAATTGGAAGGTTCTTTATCAATGAAATCACATAGTAATGCTACATACCCGAAGCAGGATCTGGTCCTCTTTCTTTCTCTGTGATTATCTTCTGGAGCCCCATATCTTTCTGCACCTTGGATGACTTCTCATACCCAAGATAGTTTCCTCTTATGAGGATTTTTTTCTGGAGGTGGATCTACAAGTCTTTGTGGTTCTTCAAATTGTCGATCTTCTTCTTGAGCTTCTTCATTCATGGTTGTATCATGAATTTTAGGTGCTTCTGCTTCTTTAGATTCTTCAGTAGGTTTCTTTCTGGATTTTTTGAAAGTTGTGTCTTCATCAAATGTCACATCCCTACTGATATCAATCTTCTTGAATCCTAGGAAGTATATTCTGTAAGCCTTCAAGCTTTCAGAGTATCCCACAAATATACCCTTCTTTCTTGAAGGATCTAATTTAGTCCTCTTCTCTTTTGGAATGTGTATGTACACTGGACATCCGAATATTCTGAGATGTTTTACTTCTGGTTTCTTGCTGAAGAAGACTTCTTCAGGAGTCTTGTTCTCGAGTACTCTATGTGGAGTATGGTTCTGTACATACACCACTGTTCTGGTAGCTTCCGCCCAAAGATGCATAGGAAGATCTTGATCATGAGCATTGCTCTTGCAGCTTCTATGATAGTTCTATTCTTCCTTTCTGCAATCCCATTCTGTTGTGGATCATAAAAAGTGGACAACTCCCTCTAAATCCCTAATTATTTTCATAGCTCTTTGAATTCATTTGAAGTGAATTCTACACCATTATCTGATCGAAAGGTCTTGATCTTATTTTCAGTGTGGTTCTCGATCAAGGCTTTGAATTCCTTGAACTTGCTGAATACTTCGTCTTTGTTCTTCATGAAGTAAACTCATGTCTTGCTAGAAAATTCATCAATAAAAGAAACATAATATGCATACCTGCTTAGTGAGTTTGATGACATAGGACCACATACATCGGAGTAGATGATTTCCAAGATTCCTTTTGCTTTGCTTTCACTGCTTGGAAATTTCTTCTTTGTATTCTTTCCTTTCACACATCCTTTGTAGACCCCACCATGTTTTGCTTGGATTTCTGGAAGACCTTCAACAGCTTTGCTTGCAAGAGGTAGTGCTCTATAATGCACATGTACAAGACTTCTATGCCAAAGTTCACTTGGCTCTACTATGTCATGGACCAAGGCTTGTTCTGGATGGCCCTTTGATTTGTACAATCCTCCTTCTTGTTCTCCAATCACCACCGCATCATCGACAGTCTTTCCTTTTGGCCACATGATGACTTGACCATCTATGAATGTGACTCTCATTCCTTTTGCATCTAATACAGATATGGAGAGAAGGTTCTTCTTGAGTCCTAGCATAAACAATACCTCCTTC
This sequence comes from Pseudotsuga menziesii, assembly GCA_001517045.1. NCBI lineage: Eukaryota > Viridiplantae > Streptophyta > Pinopsida > Pinales > Pinaceae > Pseudotsuga > Pseudotsuga menziesii. Next base: position 83,897 of record LPNX010375365.1, read on the forward strand.
ATTTTCATAGACTTTCAAGAGTCTAGCTTATAGGAAGATTCCCCATTACCTTTTATTGGATATTGGTAGTCATCTCCTAGCTTCACCTTGTGAGGTGATTCATGTTCTGATAGTCTCACAAAGGATTCCTTGAATCTTGTCATATGTTTGGAAGCCCCGCTATCTATAAGCCAATCATTGCTTCCATGAGTAATGTTTCCTATGAGGGTAGAAATCAAAACATATTCATCCTCACTTGAAGAATCTTCAGTTTCATATCTAGTTCTTTTATTGGATGGTTCATCATCCTTTGTAGCATGAGCATGATGTCTTCTTTTGTTTCTCTTTTTCTTATTCTGTTTCTTAGGACAATTTCTTGCAAAGTTTCCTGCTTCATCACATGTATAACATATGATTCTAGACAAATCTTTTCTAGTGTTATCTTTGTGAGAGCGCTTACCTCTGGAGTGATGAGATCTTCTTTTGGTTGACTTGGAGTGTACCATGGGAGCTTGATCTTCACTTCCCATATTCTATTCTCAAGCTGCTATCCGAGCTTCTTCTTGAGAGCATTCTTCCCATAGTCTGCTGAACTTAACTAACTTCTTTCTAGCACAGATCCCTTGAATAATGGAGTCCCATGATTTAGGGAGACCATTCAAGGTAGTCATCACAATCTCTTCATTTTCCACTTCTTCATCTACTACTTCCAGTTGTTCCTTGATATGAGAAACTCTTTTGAAGTAAGACTGGATTGTTTCTGCATTCTAAATCTTCACATTCTTTAGTTGGTTTCTCAGAGTCATCTTCTGGTTTATGTTCTTCCCTTCAAACAATTTGGTTAGGGAATCAAACATAGATTTAGGTGTATTTAGGGAGGACACCTGTGGTATGAGGTGATCCTTGATAGAATCAGCAATGATCCTTTTTTCCATAACCCACTTCTTCTTATGTAAGGCCTTTGCCTCATCTCCCTCTAGAACTGGAACCTCCTCATTGATATAGGATTCCAACTCATTTCTTCTAGAACCAGGGAGATCCTATACTTCCAAGATCGGAAGTTATTAGCTCCCTCAAGCTTTTCATCAATCTTGGTATGATGAGACATCTTAACTGAGAACCTCAAATGGAAATACAAAAGATTTAGATCTTACCAGGTCAAGATGTTGGATCTGGATTTGGAGCTGAAATCCTGTAGAGCTGGTTCAAGAGCAGATTAGGGTTTTTATTTTCCAAAGTTCTGTCAAACCAATTGCTTTGAATTTGATCCCTAACTTCTATTTTAGGAAGGAGATCAATCCATGTCTAGGCTCACTGAAAAATTCCTCTTCTGTGAAAATCCCTAATTTTCGGTAGCAGTGTCGGGTCCAAAACTGAAAAACCTCAGAATTGGATTCTGCTTCGACAGAAAGATGTGCCCTAGGGAGGAGAGTTATTCCAACCTTATTTTGATGAAAATATGTGGAGAGATATCCACAAAGTAGGAATCCCTAGTTCCTGCAGCTGCATAGTGTCTTCTTCTCAGGTTAGCTCTGACACCATGTTAGTTTTTCAACATTCAAGCTAGCATTATGTTAGGATCTTTAACTGAGAGAACAACAAGTACATCAATCAAACATAAGAGACAATGAACACAATTTTTTTCCTCAGGGAAACCATAAATGGAGAAAGCCCTGCAACTTCCTCAGAGATAGAATCGGCACAAAAGATAAAACCCCAAAATGAGTAAGATGATCTCCCGATAGCAGTAACCTATGTCTTCCTTGCCCCAGTGTCTTTCTCTTCCTCAGCTATGTGCTACAACTAAGTGTGGATGAGTGTGTGCTAAATAGAGAAGTCACCTCTCTATTTATACTAAGTCCTAACATGACTAAAACCCTACTAGGGCTGACTTCACTAGGTGAGTCTAATAACCCTAGTGCCTCAGAACTGTGGGGACTTTAACCCTTAGATAATAGGAGGGTTACCCACAATGACTTGATATGACTTGTTTACATTATAGATCTTCCCGATCGGAACATCAGGGCATGGCATGACATAATAACATCCCAGAATAAAACATCAGGTTACAATAGATAAGAAATACAAGTGAATACATTTCGAAGTTACAATTACATCAACAGGCTTATGGTGTGGGAGTGCGCTCATATAGGATATTCATGCCCCATAATGTGTGTATCTATTGCCCCATCATTTTCGGTGAGGATTCTTTCCAACCTGTTTTCTTAATCCAACCAACGTGCACTTCCTCTATTAGGCGCCCAAGCCAACTCCTTGGGGTAGGAGCGCTTGACTCCTTGGGCATGGAGGTGGTGCATTTCATGTGCACTTGGCAGAAGGACATGACACATTGAGCCATTGACATTAGAATAAATGAGAAGTAAAACATCTTAAATTAAGACCTATGAAATTTTTAAACTCTTCATTAGAATTACCATAATAATTTTCTGGGCATCTCAATCCCAAGCCCAAGTCCAAGCCCAAGCTTTAAAATAGGCCACGAGAAATGGAAGACAATTTTTAGAAAGCATTACAGAGTTCCCTAGAATAATTTCTGCATTTGGTGGAGAAACATCTGTCGAGGTCATAAAAATATGTTCTCAAAACCCTAGTATAGTCACTGACCAACAAATGATCTTCCAATTCCAAGCTCTATGATTATCTCTCAGTATATTCAACTCGAGTGGTTTTCGACTCTAAAAATTTATCCAATGGTCATGGCCAAGAAGATGTGGATGAAGGCAATGAAATTTTCAAATACCCCTCCCCACAGAATAAGCATAGAATACAGATCACTTGAATCCATAGGAGTCCCATACAAAAAACCATGCAAATGGAGCCAACAAAATATCTCTTGACTCATTGCTCAATCTCTTCCCTATTTCCCAGAAAAATATCTCTCAGTGGGTAGGAGATCGATCTTCAAAGAGTGTATTCAATGATAATATCTTTCACTTTCTTTGATTTCATGGAAGATAGAATTGACGATCTAAAGCACATGTTGGTTGGATGCACTTTGACCCCGTCGTATCTAATAACAGAGGACGGGAGACACTATTTGGAATTTTTTTTTGGATTGAAAGATCAACTATTAAAGGAGCTCATTGCCATATTATGTTCTCAGAATCACTTTGGTCAAAATTCTATTCTAAAAGCATAAGGGTAAATTCTCTATAAGGCATAGAGGTTTGCAAAGGGTTTCTCACTTGAGGAGATTGAAAATAATTGCATTCTTGGATTAATTGAAGGAACTATATATTCTTATTATAAAGTTCTTGCTTCCTCTATCAGAAAGGTTTTAGGAGGGTTTATCATTCAAAGGATTTAGGATGGTGCTAAGGATTTTCTTTATCATTTCCAAGAGCCTGTAGTATTTAGGGATCTACATGTATGTTCCCAATAACTATATTTTTAAAGATATTCTTTCATAAAATTGTTCCCATTGGTTGAGTAGGAATTTAGGGATGTTTGCCATGAAGAGATCCTATTTCAAATTTGGTGAACACCACTTGCTTACCAATATTAATGAAAATTGTTTAACTAGGAATTGTCGATAACAAGTCACATACCAATCACTCTACTTTCTTGGGATCATATTTTATTTTGTTGTATCAGTGCCCATTTGTCCAAGATGTTGATGCTCAAATACCCAAAAGAGAGATTGAACACCTTTAACTGTGATTTTTATTACCAATGCAAGGTGCATGTTTACATTAGTAAGTTTGGGAGATCAAAGGACTCTACATAGATTAAGGCACTTTATTGTGTGATCGACCAAACACCACTTCCAAGATTACAATAACTTTGATACTAAAATTTGTCAACATGTGTTGTATGATGAAGTTGTCACTTATAATTCATAGGCATTGTGCATTGTTTTGAAAAAAATCCTATTATGTGCACTTATCTTAGACTCATCCACTTCAACATTCTCACTTATAAAAAAAATTGAACATATTTGACATGTAACTTCATTCTTAATTAGGTTTTACAAGTTCTTCATTTCTTCCATATTGTTGCATAGATATATCTGTTGTCCCCCATCAATTCTAAAATGGTTACTTTACTCTTCTACTCTATGTTTTGAGCCATGAATTTACATTTTCAAATTTATTGAGTTATCTTAGATACTTTTATCATATAATGTAGTAATCTGTCTCTCTTATTCATCTTGTGAATCAAATAGTTTTCCTTCCTAGTTTTTAGGGCAAACAATTGGTAGTCATCTCATTATACTATTATAGTCTTCTATAAAATTAATATTTGTTTGATTTCTGGGATTTATATTAGATGGATTCTCTTTGTACACCTTTAATTTGGATTGACTTTCCATCTTTGGAGTTGGCTTTCTGAGATTTTAGATCAGATTCTTACCTTACTTTTCACATCTTGCTTTTCATAGGAGTTGTTTCAGTGTTCCCATTTGTGTTTACATCATTTTTTACCCAAAAATCCCTTTGACCTACTTTACTGGTCATTGATGGAAATTAATAAAATTATCATATATGATCTTATCCACTCCATTTAAATGAACTATACTTTCATTAGTCACTTATGACCGGTTTTTGCCATAGTTACAATACTGCAACTCTAGAAGTGTGGTTTTCCTTTCTGAATATCACATATGAACCAAGATGATTATTTTTCATATTCCATGGATGTACATGTTTTTGTTAAAATTGCTACTTATGACCTATTCTCCCGAGCACGGTCTTGAACATGGACAATGGTTTGTGTGTAGTTCTATCGAGGATTCAATTGTAGAAAAGCTTCCCAACATATGGATACAAGATTTAATAATATTACCAACTGTTTGAACTTGTTGGGTGTAATTACAACCATATAATCCAATATCATTTATTTTTCATATTCCATGAATGGAAATGATTTTATTGAAGATTTTAGTTATGAATTATTCTCAAATATTGTAATGGAGCAAGTGTTCCATTATATTGAACATGGCATCCTCGGATATGATTTTGTATATGACGTTGATATGAATTTGTTTCAGGTACTTCCTATGCTGCCTTAGACACTTGAGTTCTCTAATGTTATAAGATTGTAATGTATTTCAGCCATCGCTTCCCTCTGACCTCACACATTAGGGGGCATCTGTTATCAACCAGAATGGATCTTCTCTGTCCGAGTACTGACATCCAATATGTCAGGACACAAAAGGATAGCAGGATTGAAGTTACCCAAACACTATAGATGTGCATGACCATTGATACATAAACTCCTTACCAGCTTTAGACATTTTCATTTAGAGATTGGGGATGCATACGCGAGTATTTGCATTGCAACTTGTGTGTCATACACGACTATTTACATTGCAACCCACGTGTACCTTGAACATGTTACTTTCCTTAAAGAACGGAGTGTGTCATATGCGCCTTTCCTATATATATACTTGTGTGTACCTTAATTCAATGATAAAAAATATAAATAACGATTATTCGAGAGCAATTAAGCCTTAAACAATAACTATCTCAATTGTTTCAACCATCCTAACCTTTGAAACCTCTCTATTTCCCCATGTATAAATAGAGGGCATGGGATGGGGCTAATCAATTATTCTCAGAAGAGCAAATTTATGCTGGTTATATGTCTTCAGACCTCTTGGAGCAGCAGAACTCATTGTCCTCGATTTGTAGAGGAGTCCTTGTTTTAGAAGCTAGGTTGTAATCTCATCATTCTCTATTTATGAATAAAGAAAGTTCTTCTTCCAATTTTTGTATTGTTTCTTTCTCATGTATGATGGATTATGAATTATTTCAATTATGTTATTATGAATATGCATTTCACTAACCATTAATATATATATATATGATATATTGCTGGAATAAATCATCTTTTGCAGGAGAATTGGAGAAGCTCTGGAAGCTTTGAAGAAGATTGAAAGAGGAGAAGACCAAGCTTGGATCAAACATCATAAAATAGGTAAGCCAGGCCTCTTTCCTATTCCTATTTCATTTTCTAGATAAGTTGATTATTTTCAAGTGTCTTAGTAAGTTGGTAACCCCAAAGACCCTAGGTTACAAGGGTGCATTGTCCTGAACAACAATTAGCCATGCATAAAATGCGCTAGCTAATTGATTGTGATCTAACTGAAAGTAACTAGAAGCTAACTAAGACTAACTAGTTCCAACTCCAACTAATTGATGGAGGTTGGTGATGGGACTCCGAGTGGCTCCTAAAATGTATGGATTGGTCTAGGAGGTGCCGAAACTGAGGCATGCACATGCAATAAGTGGTAGTTAACCTCTAGCAGTGTTCCCCACACTTTAGTAACTGGTACATGTGGCCCCATTAGGTCAAGTGGACCCAATGGTACTAGTGGACCCAATTAATTAATTAAGGATCCTAAATTAGGATAAATAATCTAATAGATAGTGTGGTCGAGGGAGGATTAATAATCCTAACACCCCCCCTTAATCCTTGTCAGAACCCCAAAAATACCGAAAAATTTAAAACTTTTAAAATAGCATATAATCACATTAAATGCAATCATTAACTATTTGATTAGTTTATTCTACTAGAATTGTAACTGAATGATCTTTTGATTATACTTTACTTTTAAGAGAAGTTTATTTTCAGTTACTGATTATTTTTCTGTTTGCGACACAAGGTGGGTTTGTCGTGAAGGATAGGGCTTACCTAGCTTTCGAGCTAACGCATCCATTTCCTTCTATTACAGGTATACAGGTAAGAAGTATGGTTCGATGCTAACAAGTCTCAAGAGTTTTCAATATGAAATTTCTGTATAAACTTATTTAGTGAAAGTACATACCAACTAGATCGATTTACCATGCTTTTTAAGGTAAATCTTTTACTAAGTTTCTTTTGAGATCCAATGCTAGAAAATGAAGTTCTACATACAGAGATGGTATTTAATTTTTCTATACAGAAATGAATTAGAGCTTAACTAGTCTACAGAGTATGGAACCCTTAAATATTCATACTGAAAGTGTTAATGAGAAGGTACTAATTACTTCTTTATTAAACAGCTGATAAATAGAAAAATCGCAACATCAAATGTCTATTTCTATTATTCATCATTCCCTGTAGTATGCCATGTTCAAAATTCTTCAATTCAGTTTTTGCAATTAAAGATGCAATTGACAAGATATTACCAAAAATGATCTAAGAAAAATTACTCTCTTAGGTAGCTAACATATACATGTTTATGGTTGAAATTAAGGCTCTCCTTAATAATTTTTAAGAGTTTACAATGTTAGGAATGCTACTCTACTTTCAATTCAACCTTTAAAAAGAAAACAACATACCTTTAGGAAAAGTTCTAACTTATAATAGTCAACCCCCTTGTAAGATTATTGAAGACTATACTATTAACAAGAAAGTTAATATATATCATAGTTACTTTTCACCTCTTTACTTATGGAATAATCACCAACTCTTTCGAGCTTAGAATGTGATAAAGTCTAATTGTTACTATGAAGATTTAAGTCTCTAGAAAAGTTGCTAAATCTATTAACATGTAGTAAAGACATGGACTAGAATAATCCAAGATCAATTTAAGGAGTAACATAATTTTATTACCACTAACATAAATTCTAAAGTAATGTTAGATCTATTTCTTTTTCTTAAGGTTAAACAAATGGCAATAAAAAATGGTAAGTTTATAAACCACCACTACTTTAATATTACTCCAATGCTATTATAACTTCATAAAAGTTGATCCAATCTCCATACCTAAAATGTATGAGACCCAACCGGTGCAATATATATATATATAATCATATGTTATGAGCATTAGACTAATGTTTAAACAGTTGATAATGTATCGCAGATATACTATGGCTTACGAACTTTACGAGGGTCTCCATGCAATGATATGGTTGTGATAATCAATCAAAGGAGAAAGGGTCGTGGACTTTGGAATTGTTAACCATTGCATGCACAATTATTAAAGTATTACGTGGTCGCATAGTAGCCATGCATTGGCATTATATAACTTTGAATTAACCCTAAAATTGCCATTCCTCCTTTGCTCTCGGGCCTTTGGCCACTCTACAAACCCTTCTGGACCATGTTACTGTTGTGTTGTCCGCCATTGGGCCTCCTGCTACTTCAGCTCCTCGTGAGCTCGGCTATTGCGATGTGAGGGGGATTAGACTGTAAAATACTCATTGTTTGCTTCTGCAATACTGCTGTAGTTTGGCGTGTTTTGGGTCGATGACAGTCCTACCTTTTCTCCATCTCCACAAAAGTTATTCTTCCTTCAGCGTAGCGTAGCTTGAACTGTTTGCTGGCTGTGGGATAATTTATTAGGATAAAGTTGCAGTCGTAGGGTTTTTACCCTGTCCATCGTTTTACTGGGGGTTTCTCTTTCCTGCTGATAGTGGTTGAGAGTGATAACACATTTCCTTTGCCATCGATTGGTAGGCTCCAAATTCAAGCTGGCCACGACATTCACTGTGAGGGTTTATCAACCGACAAGGTAATTACTACCTCATTCTCTTTAATGTTACAACAATATAAACATGTTAACATATTTCTTTTGCACTTCAAACCATCGCTGACAGTCGGCTGTGTAATGGTTTTGCAGGTGAGCCGGCTACTCTTCTTTGCTTACAAGGGAGAAAAGGTTACGGCATTACGGCCCTGGTAAGCCTTGGTCTCTCCATGGCTTGTCACTTTGTGTGAAACCTTAAGAGATTGCACTGGGTTGATTGTTGCGGCCCTTTGTTGACCTCCATGGATTTTGGGTTGTTTGTTTTTTTAATGTTTAACAATGTGGGTAAAAACCCTAGCTCTTATACAGAGTTCTCTGGCTACGGCCGTGAGTGTAAAACTTTGCCTATAATTATTATGATGTTTTATGAATCCGAACTGGCTGTAAGTCCTTCGTTTTTACTGTCTTTTAAAGATGGAACAGGCTATAAGCCATTGTAAAGTTCTACTATGGGTATAACTTCGATACCGACTTTTATTGACAGTTATTTACCAATGTGTATTTTGTATAAACTAGGTATTTACCTTCGGTTATTAACCTGTAACTAGTTCTGGAATCTTCTCCTGCATTCCTTACTTGTTTATACTATAATAGTACAAATGTTTAATTTTTTTTTTATCTTATAAAGGTGACTGTGAGTAAAATTACTGTTAAATTACCATTAAATGATTACTTGTAAATAAAGTAGAATTTACAGGGTTTAACCCTAATTCTACAGTTGAGATTAAGTTCAGTTTATGAAATAAATAGAATATAAACTCTGTCGGTTTCTGTGAGTAAAATAAATGGATTGTAATATAAAGATTAAGCTCGTTGTTCGAGCACTATACTAGTTCTCTTATTACCTTTGCTTTTTAAGATAACAGCTTGGCTTTTTAAAAGAAGAACTGAATTATTATGTTGTTGATATACTCTTTATAAAGTTACTATAGGGTTATGTTCTTGATTTACTATTTATATAAGCCTGTTGTATTCTTAATATATTTTATAATTGTTTCAAGTATTTATAAATCATTTTATAATACATAGAGTGTAATTAGTTTATTCATAAACTTTATTTAATTATACGTTGAGTATAAATAATCTAGGTTTGTATTTGTAATGATAAGATATTACTTTAAGTATTTCTTTTATACTGTGAGTAATATAAATACATTATTAGTAATGCAACAATGATGTTACTTCTAATGTTTTATCATTATTATTATTGTTATTATTCAGTGTATGGTTTATTTATTTAATTAAAAAGCCTGTGTATAATCTCATAATATTCATATAATACTTAATCTTTGTTTTAAGTTTATATATATAAAAATCTTGTGTATATAGTCACATTCCTTAATCATATAAGGAAATATAATAACATTTTTATAATCTGTCTAAGCTTTAGCTGTTAATACAAGAAGATTCAGTAATTATCTGACTGCATTCTTAACCTACATGCAAACTAACACTACTAGGTTTTAACTGTAAAATCAAACCAATAGGTAAATTACATTCTACTGTCAGTATTGTCTCTTTCCACATTAGAAGGTTATATTCTTGCAAACTAGAAGATAACAGTTATAAGCTTTAAACAGTAGCATTACTTAGTCAATCTTTTCTTTATTACAGCTAGCATTTACTGGAAACAAGGATACAGTATCAGGAAGTAGTTTTTAAGACTGTAAGCAAAACAACTTAGGAACTTTGTGAAATGCTTGTAGTTAATGAAAGTATTTAAATAGGTAACTCGGTTCAGAAGGATTCTACTTCACAATACCGAGATACTGTGCTGGAGTACGGTCTGGTGATACCAGATGTGGAAAAACACAGTAACTATTAACAGATTTAACTACTGATATTCTGAGATACTAACTTTACTAAAATTAACTAACTCTTCAGACATATAAAATAAACATAGCATGCATCCATTCATACCTAGTAAACATAAAGAAATAAATGACAGAACCTGTTTAAGCTGTGGACAACAACAGCAATGGGAGGCCGTTCCTCCCTACCAACTCCTGATGAGTGCTCAGACTGCAACTCCTCAGGACCCCCGAGCTTGCTCTGGTCTCCCTGGATGGAACTAGGTGCAGCAAAGTCAAATACCAGTCTTCAAACTCAGTATTAACTCAGAACTATCAGTCAGTTCTCTCAACTCAAAAAGCTGTAATGAAATCAAGTTACTGCAGCAATCCTCCTAAAACAACTTCCTTACTGTATTTCCCTCTTCCTCAATGGATTTCCTAAATAACATTCATCTGAATGAATTCTCTCTAGAAAATAAATGGGCAACCTCAGCTCTCTTCATTGAGTACTTTTAAAAGATTGCCTAGGTCTTTGTTGGGTTAACTGTCATTTAATGAGCCACCTGCTCTGATTCCACTTTCTTGGGGAATCATGACCCCAAATATAGGGAAGTTGCCACCTGCAACCTAGGAAGTGTTTGAGGATGCTGCCACTTGTCCTTTTTCCTTTCCACCTAGTTCCATCCACCAGTTTGACCAGTAACCTCTTTTAACAGCTCTCCCATGCTGTTGTCTCCATAATTTATTTATTAATAATAAAATATTCTGAATTACACTCCATTACTGTTGACTCTGTTGAGTCATCAATCCCTACTTAGGATTAAGTTTAACATTATGTCTCAGAAATATAATAAAACAAATTACATAATTTTACAAAATTGGGGTATGTGACATACACACCCCCTTAAAATGTAACATCGTCCTCGATGTTACTTATTCTTCTTCCTCAGGAACCTCCTGGAACAGATTCAGGTATGCTTCCCGCATCTTACTTTCCAGTTCCCAAGTATCTTCTTCAGAACTAAGGTGGTTCCATTGCACCTTCAGCTGTCCAATTGTGCGGTTCCGCAGAGCAATTTCCCTCCTCCCAAGGATACAGTCCGGTTCCACTAGAACTTCCCCTTCTAGTTCTACCTGTACAACGTTCCAATCAATCACATGAGTAGCATCATGAACATACTTTTTCAGAACAGAAATATGAAAAACGTTGTGCACTTTTAAACTAGGGGGTAACGCTAGCTGATATGCAACTTGACCAATTCTAGATAAAATTTCAAACGGACCACAGTAACGTGGTGCTAATTTTGCACAACTCCCTAATCTTAGGGAGCTCTTCTTTGGTCTTACCTTTATAAGCATGTGCTCACCCACCTGGAACTCTTTAGGAGTTCTTTTTAAATATGCTTGGCTCTTTTGCTGATCCTGGGCAACCTTCAAGTTCTCCTGCACTTGTTTTACAATCTGTTCCATTTCTTTTAATAATTCGGGTCCCAACACTAATCTATCTACTGGATTATTCCAGGAGATAGGAGTGTTACATTTACGCCCATACAGAATTTCAAAGGGACTGAACTTAGCTGATGATCGATAGTTGTTGTTGTATGCAAATTCTGCTAAATGCAAGTAATCCTCCCACTTACCTAGTTGATCCTTGGCGTACATTCTTAACAGATCTTCCAACACCTGATTAACTCTTTCAGTCTGTCCGTCCGTCTGAGGATGGAAAGAGGTGCTGAAATTCAGTGTTGTGTTTAATCCTTTAAACAAGGATTTCCAGAAATTCCCTATGAATTTAGGATCCCTGTCTAAAATAATAACCTTCGGCACACCATGTAGCTGAAAAATCTGCTTTAAGAAAATGTCTGCTATATTTGCAGCCTTGTAAGTGGTTTTAACAAGAATAAAATGTGCTGCTTTACTTAATTTATCTACTACCACCATAATTGAATCATTCTGATTTTGATTTATGGGTAATCCAGTAATGAAATCTAAGTTGATTATTTCCCACTTCCAACTAGGAATAGGTAAAGGTTGCAATAACCCAGCTGGATGTTGATGTTCTGTCTTCACTTGTTGACAGTCCAAACATCTAGCTATATACTCAGGTACTTCAGATTTCATATTAGGCCAGAAATAATCTTTTCTCAACATGGTGACAGTCTTCTGGTAGCCTGGATGCCCTGAGTAAGGGGTTTTATGCACTTCATCCAGAATCAGCAATTTAAATTTAGACACATTAGGCACATGCAATCTGTCCTTAAACAATAAAAATCCATCTTTATTTAGACTATAACCCTTAATTAAACTTTCTGTGGGTTCTTCTTTAGCTGTAGCTTGTAATTTTTGATAAATTTCATCCAATTTTATCCCTTCAGTCAGCTGTTCATTTAAATCAGAAATATAAGTACTGATTGCTGATGTAAAATTCAGCTTTGCATTTCTGCTCAAAGCATCAGCTTCTTTATTTTCTTTTCCTTTTATGTGTTGAATTTCGAAATCGTATTCGCTTAAGAAGGCTAACCATCTTGCTTGCCTTGCATTTAGGTTGGGCTGATCTAAAAGGTATTTTAAACCCTTATTATCAGTCATTAAAGTAAACTTTCTACCTATTAAGTGGTGTCGCCACATTTTTAAGGCATGAATGACAGCAGCCAGCTCTAAATCATATGTGGCATAATTCTTTTCATGGATCTTTAGCTTCCTGGACTCATAGGAAATGACATGCCCATCCTGAGTCAGCACTCCGCCTAGACTCTCATTACAAGCATCGGTGCAAACCACGAAATCCTTATTAGGATCCGCTATTCTTAGAATAGGCGCAGTTGTTAATAAAGTTTTTAGTTTCTTAAAGCTTTCTTCGCATTTTAAGTTCCAATCAAATTTCTTGCCTTTCTTTTGCAAGGAAGTGATTGGGTTAGCTATTTTTGAAAAACCTTCTATGAATCTCCGGTAATAACCGGTAATTCCCATGAAGGACCTAACATCTGTTACGTCTTTTGGTACTCGCCAATCTTCGATTGCCCGGATCTTTTCAGGATCAACTGAAATCCCTTCCTTGGTCACCACGTGACCTAAGTATTGGATTTCATCCCTGAAAAAATCACACTTACTGAACTTCGCAAAGAGCTGTTGCTCTCGCAGTTCTTGTAAGACTATCCGTAAATGTTCCTTATGTTCTTCTTCATTTTTAGAATAGATTAAGATGCCATCGATGAATACGACAACAAATTTGTCCAAATATTTATGCATTATGTTATTCATTAGACACATAAAGACGGCTGGGGCATTAGTAAGCCCAAATGGCATTACGACAAATTTGTAATGTCCATACATTGTTCTGAAAGCTGTCTTGATTATGTCCTCTTCTTTAATTCTCACCTGATGATAGCCTGATCTCAGGTTTATCTTAGAGAACATCGTAGCTCCACGTAGCTGATCAAATAGATCATCTATGCGGGGCAATGGATATTTATTTTTAATTGTCATTTTATTTAGTTGACGGTAATCTATGCAAAGTCGCATAGTTCCGTCTTTCTTCTTAACAAAGATTACTGGTGCTCCCCAAGGGGACACACTAGGACGAATATATTTCTTATCGATTAACTCCTTTAACTGTGATTTTAATTCGTTAAGTTCCAGAATATTCATACAGTACGGAGCCTTCGAGCTAGGTACAGCACCTGGTACCAGCTCTATTGTGAAGTCCAGTTCCCTGATGGGTGGTAATCCTAGAATTTCCTCCGGAAAAACATCAATAAATTCATTTAACACAGGAATATCCTCTATTTTTATTTTATCTTTTTCAGATTTACTCGCCTCATCTGTAATAGTTACAGCATAGGCTTTACACCCTTTTCTGACTGCTCTTTTGAGCTGTAAGGCAGAAATATGCCTGATTACAGTTTTCCTAGGAAGACCCTTAACTGTTACTGGTGGTTCATTATTATTTACACACGTAAATGTTTTATCAAAACAGTTTAAAACTACCCTATGTTGTTCTAACCAGTCCATACCAATAAGTATGTCATACGAGCCAAGTGGCAGAACATTTAGCTTAACAGTAGTCTTAAAATCATTCATATCTAAAGCACATTCCTTAACATAACAAATTACCTTTCTTTTTGCTCCTGTGGCTAGTTGAACTAGCCAGGAGTTATCAAACTTTTCAACAGTCAGATTACACTTTTCTACTATCTGCGGTAAAATATAACTAAGACTTGCACCTAGATCTATTAAAATAGTTACAGGGGTTTTGTTAACCATACCTTCTACTTCCACCATGGAAGTTTGATAATCAGCTTGGCGATTCTCCAACGCTGCATTGATTCGGGGCATAGTCCTTGCAAAGTCTCCAACAGTCATTTCATCTTGTATTGTATGAATATTGCTGTTTGGTTTCTTCTGATTTGGGAAAATTGAAGCATAGTGTGGGCCATTGCACTCCCAGCACTTAACAGGTTCCTTCCTTTTGAAATTCTTAGTGAAATTTCCATGATTGTTAGAAACCTCCTTGCTGCCCTTGAAGTTATTGGAATTATTAGAAACACCATTTTTGCTTCCCTGGAAGTTCTTACCATTAGAATGGTTTCTGTTCTTGTTATTCCTGAAATTTTTCTGAGGTACAAACTCCTTTTTCTTGAATTCAGGCTGATTACCATTCTTTTTAGCCTTCCAATTGGCTATTCCTTCCTTCTTTTTGTTCTGTTCATAACAGAAATTAGCTTTTCGCATGGCTTCTTCCAGAGTTTTGGGGTTATCATATTCGATTCTGTCTTTTATATGATATGGCAGGCAGCTGAGAAACCGTTGTACTTTAGGTTTCTCATCAACTAAATACGGCACATATCTTAACAGACTTAAGAACTTACTGTTTAAGTCCTTCATAGTCATGGACCCAAGATTTAACTCATAAAATTCCTTGGCCCTTTCTTCATAGTATTGTTCAGACAGAAACTTCTTCTTGAAGTACCTTTTAAAAGTACTCCAATTGACCTCTTTTTCTTTGATCCCCTTGACCCTTTTCAAATCTTGCCACCATATTTCTGCCTTTCCAGAAAGGTTATAGATGGCCATTCTCGCCTTCAGCTGATTTGAATAATTATAAATCTGAAAATATTTTCTCATCCCGGATAACCAGGATTCTGCCTCTTCTCCTTTTTCAGTTTCTCCATTGAAAGTTGGGGGTTTTATTTTCTTGAACTCCCCAGAAATCTCTTCATAAGGCCTGTACTTTTTCTTCCTTTTATACAACTTAGCCTCACTACTATCACTAGTAGTGTAATAGCTCTGTTGTTCCTTACTTCCTTCAGATGATGAACTGCTATCAGGTTTAGCTAGTTTCATCTTTTTGGACCCTTTCTAATGGCTGGCTTCTTCGGATTCAGACCTTCTATTTCTCCCTTCAGTCTGAAATTTCTCTATCAGAATTTGATTTAACTCCTCTTGAGTCTTCAGAATTCTTTCATTATCCTTCTTGACTGATTCTATTTCAGTCCTTAAATTCTTTATGGTCTGCATCAGCTCTGAGGAGTGAGCAGTTACCTCCTCTATCACAGGTTCTCTAGACATCTGTCTGGTCTCAATGTTTGGAGATTCCTCCTCAGCATATTCTCCTAGCTTCTCCATACCTACAGGTTAGTATATATATATATATATATATTTTACTGTTCTGCGGAAACTAATTGGGCCACATCAAGGCCTAGTGTTTGAACCATGCTCTGATACCACATGTCAGAACCCCAAAAATACCGAAAAATTTAAAACTTTTAAAATAGCATATAATCACATTAAATGCAATCATTAACTGTTTGATTAGTTTATGCTACTAGAATTGTAACTGAATGATATTTTGATTATACTTTACTTTTAAGAGCAGTTTTTTTTCAGTTACTGATTATTTTTCTGTTTGCGACACAAGGTGGGTTTGTCGTGAAGGATCGGGCTTAGCTTTCGAGCTAACGCATCTGTTTCCTTCTATTACAGGTATACAGGTAAGAAGTATGGTTCAATGCTAACAAGTCTCAAGAGTTATCAATATGAAATTTCTGTATAAACTTATTTAGTGAAAGTACATACCAACTAGATCGATTTACCATGCTTTTTAAGGTAAATCTTTTACTCAGTTTCTTTTGAGATCCAATGCTAGAAAATGAAGTTCTACATACAGAGATGGTATTTAATTTTTCTATACAGAAATGAATTAGAGCTTAACTAGACTAGAGAGTATGGAACCCTTAAATATTCATACTGAAAGTGTTAATGAGAAGGTACTAATTACTTCTTTATTAAACAACTGATAAATAGAAAAATCACAACATCAAATGTATATTTCTATTATTCATCGTTTCCTGTAGTATGCCATGTTCAGAATTCTTCAATTCAGTTTTTGCAATTGAAGATGCAATTGACAAGATATTACCAAAAATGATCTAAGAAAAATTACTCTCTTAGGCAGCTAACATATACATGTTTATGGTTGAAATTAAGGCTCTCCTTAATAATTTTTAAGAGTTTACAATGTTAGGAATGCTACTCTACTTTCAATTCAACCTTTAAATAGAAAACAACATACCTTTAGGAAAAGTTCTAACTTATAATAGTCAACCCCCTTGTAAGATTATTGAAGACTATACTATTAACAAGAAAGTTAATATATATCATAGTTACTTTTCACCTCTTTACTTATGGAATAATCCACCAACTCTTTCAAGCTTAGAATGTGATAAAGTCTAATTGTTACTATGAAGATTTAAGTCTCTAGAAAAGTTGCTAAATCTATTAACATGTAGTAAAGACATGGACTAGAATAATCCAAGATCAATTTAAGGAGTAACATAATTTTATTACCACTAACATAAATTCTAAAGTAATGTTAGATCTATTTCTTTTTCTTAAGGTTAAACAAATGGCAATAAAAAATGGTAAGTTTATAAACCACCACTACTTTAATATTGCTCCAATGCTATTATAACTTCATAAAAGTTGATCCAATCTCCATACCTAAAATGTATGAGACCCAACCGGTGCAATATATATATATAATCATATGTTATGAGCATTAGACTAATGTTTAAACAGTTGATAATGTATCGCAGATATACTATGGCTTACGAACTTTACGAGGGTCTCCATGCAATGATATGGTTGTGATAATCAATCAAAGGAGAAAGGGTTGTGGACTTTGGAATTGTTAACCATTGCATGCACAATTATTAAAGTATTACGTGGTCACATAGTAGCCATGCATTGGTGCTATATAACTTTGACTTAACCCTAAAATCGCCATTCCTCCTTTGCTCTCGGGCCTTCGGCCGCTCTGCAAACCCTTCTGGACCATGTTACTATTGTGTTGTCTGCCATTGGGCCTCCTGCTACTTCAGCTCCTCGTGAGCTCGGATGTTGCGATGTGAGGGGGATTAGAGTGTAAAATACTCGTTGTTTGCTTCTGCAATACTGCTGTTGTTTGGCGTGTTTTGGGTCGATGACAGTCCTACCTTTTCTCCATCTCCACAAAATTTATTCTTCCTTCAGCGTAGCGTAGCTTGAACTGTTTGCTGGTTGTGGGATCATTTATTAGGATAAAGTTGCAGTCGTAGGGTTTTTACCCTGTCCATCATTTTACTGGGGGTTTCTCTTTCCTGTTGATAGTGGTTGAGAGTGATAACACATTTCCTTTGCCATCGATTGGCAGGCTCCAAATTCAAGTTGGCCGCGACAATCACTATGAGGGTTTATCAACCGACAAGGTAATTACTACCTCATTCTCTTTAATGTTACAGCAATATATACATGTTAACATATTTTTTTTGCACTTCAAACCATCGCTGACAGTCGGCTGTGTAATGGTTTTGCAGGTGAGCCAGCTACTCTTCTTTGCTTACAAGGGAGAAAAGGTTACGGCATTACGACCCCGGTAAGCCTTGGTCTCTCCACGGCTTGTCACTTTGTGTGAAACCTTAAGAGATTGCGTTGGGTTGATTGTTGCGGCCCTTTGTTGACCTCCATGGATTTTGGGTTGTTTGTTTTTTTAATGTTTAACAATGTGGGTAAAAACCCTAGCTCTTATACAGAGTTCTTCGGCTACGGCCGTGAGTGTAAAAATTTTCCTGTAATTATTATGATGTTTTATGAAGCCGAACTGGTTGTAAGTCCTTCGTTTTTACTGTCTTTTAAAGATGGAACAGGCTATAAACCTTTGTAAAGTTCTGTTGTGGGTATAACTTCGATACCGGCTTTTATTGACAGTTATTTACCAATGTGTATTTTGTATAAACTGGGTATTTACCTTCGGTTATTAACCTGTAACTAGTTCTGGAATCTTCTCCTGCATTCCTTACTTGTTTATACTATAATAGTACAAATGTTTAATTTTTTTTTTTATCTTATAAAGGTTTTAGTGAGTAAAATTACTGTTAAATTACCATTAAATGATTACTTGTAAATAAAGTAGAATTTACAGGGTTTAACCCTAATTCTACAGTTGAGATTAAGTTCAGTTTATGAAATAAATAGAATATAAACTCTGTCGGTTTTTGTGAGTAAAATAAATGGATTGTAATATAAAGATTAAGCTCACTGTTCGAGCACTATACTAGTTGTCTTATTACCTTTGCTTTTTAAGATAACAACTTGGCTTTTTAAAAGAAGAACTGAATTATTATGTTGTTGATATACTCTTTATAAAGTTACTGTAGGGTTATGTTATTGATTTACTATTTATATAAGCCTGTTGTATTCTTAATATATTTTATAATTGTTTCAAGTATTTATAAATCATTTTATAATACATAGAGTGTAATTAGTTTATTCATAAACTTTATTTAATTATACGTTGAGTATAAATAATCTAGGTTTGTATTTGTAATGATAAGATATTACTTTAAGTATTTCTTTTATACTGTGAGTAATATAAATACATTATTAGTAATGTAACAATGATGTTACTTCTAATGTTTTATGATTATTATTATTGTTATTATTCAATGTATGGTTTATTTATTTAATTAAAAATCCTGTGTATAATCTCATAATATTCATATAATACTTAATCTTTGTTTTAAGTTTATATATATAAAAATCTTGTGTATATAGTCACATTCCTTAATCATATAAGGAAATATAATAACAGTTTTATAATCTGTCTAAGCTTTAGCTGTTAATACAAGAAGATTCAGTAATTATCTGACTGCATTCTTAACCTACATGCAGACTAACACTACTAGGTTTTAACTGTAAAATCAAACCAATAGGTAAATTACATTCTACTGTCAGTATTGTCTCTTTCCACATTAGAAGGTTAGATTCTTGCAAACTAGAAGATAACAGTTATAAGCTTTAAACAGCAGCATTACTGAGTCAATCTTTTCTTTATTACAGCTAGCATTTACTGGAAACAAGGATACAGTATCAGGAAGTAGTTTTTAAGACTGTAAGCAAAACAACTTAGGAACTTTGTGAAATGCTTGTAGTAAATGAAAGTATTTAAATAGGTAACTCGGTTCAGAAGGATTCTACTTCACAATACCGAGATACTGTGCTGGAGTACGGTCTGGTGATACCAGATGTGGAAAAACACAGTAACTATTAACAGATTTAACTACTGATATTCTGAGATGCTAACTTTACTGAAATTAACTAACTCTTCAGACATATAAAATAAACATAACATGCATCCATTCATACCCAGTAAACATAAAGAAATAAATGATAGAACCTATTTAAGTTGTGGACAACAACAGCAATGGGAGGCCGTTCCTCCCTACCAACTCCTGATGAGTGCTCAGACTGCAACTCCTCAGGACCCCCGAGCTTGCTTTGGTCTCCCTAGCTGGAACTAGGTGTAGCAAAGTCAGATACCAGTCTTCAAACTCAGTATTAACTCAAAACTATCAGTCAGTTCTCTCAGCTCAAAAAGATGTAATGAAATCAAGTTACTGCAGCAATCCTCCTAAAACAACTTCCTTACTGTATTTCCCTCTTCCTCAATGGATTTCCTGAATAACATTCACCTGAATGAATTCTCTCTGGAAAATAACTAAGCAACCTCAGCTCTCTTCATTGAGTACTTTTAAAAGATTGCCTAGGTATTTGTTGGGTTAACTGTCATTTAATGAGCCACCTGCTCTGATTCCACTTTCTTGGGGAATCATGACCCCAAATATAGGGAATTTGCCACCTGCAACCTAGGAAGTGTTTGAGGATGCTGCCACTTGTCCTTTTGCCTTTCCACCTAGTTCCATCCACCAGTTTGACCAGTAACCTATTTTAACAGCTCTCACATGCTGTTGTCTCCATAATTTATTTATTAATAATAAAATATTCTGAATTACACTCCATTACTGTTGACTCTGCTGAGTCATCAATCCCTACTTAGGATTAAGTTTAACATAATGTCTCAGAAATATAATAAAACAAATTACATAATTTTACAAAATTGGGGTATGTGACAATCCTAACTTGGAAACCTGTGAGCCTTAGTAACAAGACTATAGGTCACCCAAATACAATCTAAAAGACAATAAAAAAAATTTCTTAATGCAACTGAGGAAACAGGGGAAAACCTCATGGGAAATGCCCCACTCAAAATAAGAAGGAATACAAATTTTGAAAAAACTTGTGAAAAGTTTTGCTGCTATTTGTAGCACTATGTAGCAGCAAATGCAGTATCTTGGTTCTTCTATGCAGGTGAAGTTCTAAATCCAAATATAATGCTTATGTATAGAGGAATATTCCTCTTTGGAAGAAGAATAATGTACTCAACTAAATCAGAAATATAAACTGTTGTATGGTGAAAACTGGACCCATGTAGAGTAGTTGAAATCAACTGAAGAGAGAGAAAACGTTATTGAGAATTCGAAACATGTGAGGAACACCCAAGAATATGATATATGTCATCATTGAACAACAAACCATGAGTGATAAAATCAGCGCCAAGTGTTAGGAGCAAGTGTCCAGGCGGATGTAGAATGTCTTCCTCTTTACTAGTTCTGTGAGGGGATGAGCGTGTGACCAAAGGTAGAGAAGACCTATGACTATGGAGAGTGAATGCTTGAGATCCATAATCTAATATTTCTTCAGAAATAACCAATAATTCACAAAATATAATATCAGAAAACTCATAAGAGAGAACTAACATCGAATTCTCATCAAAAAAAATTTAAGTAGACTTGCGGTGCTTGATTTGTCACACCAAAGTTAATGAAACCAGTTACAAGCAATACTGAAAGCTATTGAATCTTAAAAAATGAACCACATATTATCAAATCAGAAAATAAATCGGATCCAAAAAGGTTCATATCATATCCAAAACTGTGCTCCATCGAGATGGTAGATGCACAATTTTCTCCTTGTTCAAAATTCTGATTTTTGGTGCATGCAATCCTGTAGGAATTTACTGGAAGCTCTAAATTAATGAGACTGAATGGATAAATCCTATAATCTGATATTATTTCCATAATATCCATGCCATTACTTATATTCACACTAGAAGCATTATTAGATATAGATAAATCAAATTCCTCTTCCTTTTCTGAAACAGTCACCGGTAAACTATGCACAAAATTTAAAGAATTACTGGAGAATTTTTGCAAAGAATAGAAGGAGTGTTTTTATTAAAAAACATAGATTCAAATGTCTTCTTTTGGATCAGCCATGTGAGGAGATGATATATCAGAGATCTCATACGCATCTAGAGTAGCATGAGATGGATTCAGTCCAAGGATACTTTCTTCAAATCGAATTGACTGTAGGGAAAATTTTGCTTCTTCTTCATCTTCAAATATTTGCTTTTTTTGTAGGAGAGGGAATTAACTCATCATGTTGGATTTTATCTGAACCTCTCTCAACATCTGGTATTTTAGAGTCATCTCCCATATGACTGCTAGGTCCTCATGATAGAAGTAAACTGATGGAGGATTTCCTAGAGGAAACCATGTGGTTGGATGCTCCAGAATCTATCAAATAAGCCTTCAGTGAAGAAAGGATTGAATGCAAGAATATATCATCTTCTTCAGTATGCTCTTCATCATCAGACATCTCTACACCTTATGGAAGGGAAATATTGTTCTATACACATAGAGCTTTCATCTGGTCTAGGGTCTTTTTCATGCACGAGTCTTCTGGATGAAAACACCTCATACAATAGGGACACTTTTTCTTTTCAAACTTCTTCTTTTTATTAGAGCCGGAGGCTCCTTCGAAAGTTTGTTGATTCTGTTTAGGCTTCGAATCAGCTGCTTTGGGCTTCTTCTTCTTTGATTTCCCTTTGTCTTGTGCTTTGATAGAGTTAGTAACTAGGAAATCCTGATCTTTGGAGGTCTTGATGACTCCCATTCGAATCAACTTTTCTTGCTCCTTGATGAAGGACTCAGAAAAGGAATCAAGTGAAGGAATTTTCCAAGCGGGGAAGCCATCCTGCTTGTAATGAAATATAGAAACAAATATAGAATACTCAGGACCGAGTTTGTTGAGTATGGAGAGGATATTTTTCTCATCCTTTTGTTATATTCTGCACTTTCTTCATTAAGTGAAAGAGACTTGAATTTAGTAAATAATTGCTCAATAGTCTCGAAACTATTGGCATGTAAGGCTACCAACTCATTCTCTAGGAGCTATCCCCAAATCTCATCTTGTTTTCCAAACAAGTCTTCAAGCTTCTCTTGGGATTCTATGGGTGTCCTCAAACCTTCAAGGTGGAAGAGGAGATCTATGGATATATGAGTAAATAGATAACTGAAAGCTTCATCACAATTATTCAAAAACTTGTTCTTTTCAACTAGCTGATGGGGCTCAACCTCCCTTCCAAGTATTATCCTGAGCTAGCCATGATTGCGCAAGGCCAGCTGCATATAAATCCTGCAATCAAGATAATTGGAAGTTGTAAGCATCTGTGGTATAGGAGATTGAGAATTCATAATTCTTTCGGCTTAGAGATCACAAAACTTCACACAAGCTACATAGCATAGCACCTGTATATTTTCACTGCAAAACACACATAAACATTTGAACTATTAGAATCATTCTTTTCCTCTTGAACTGAACATATTTTTAGGTTCCATCATGCCCTCTCTGCTGCTCTAAATAAATTCAGATCTAGCAAATCATCATGGGGGACTTCTGTGGAAACCCAGTTGCTTCCGATGTTCAATGGAGAGAAACAAACATGAAACCTACCTGAGAAGGCTATGATACCATATTAGAATTGTTGTGTAATTTATATATTCAAGCAATTAGTTTTGAATTATGATTGCAATAAAAGGAGAATGAAGATACAAACTGAACAAAACAAACCACATAGGAAATAGATGAGTGTAGCTCAGGTAATTACAGTATCATTGTCATTAATTAAATCTAGTGTTACAATAGTTTACATAATGGAAGAATTTGAATGCATTAGGGAGAAATTCGAATCTACCAAGTAGATCTGACTATACCTAATGGACTACCTAACTCATGGTTGTCTCAATCAATATCGGAGTTCAATAGATCAACTATCGGATGTCCAACCAACTCATACAATCGGTAATAACTAGTTAACTCAGTGGAACTGAGTGTCGTAGGTGGGAAAAGGCACCTAATCCACATGCAACCATGCATTATCCATGCATAACTAGTGCTAGCTAACTGATTGTGATCTAATTGAAAGTAACTGGAAGCTAACTAAGACTAACTAGTTCCAACTCCAACTAACTGATGGAGGTTGGTGTTGGGACTCCCAGTGGCTCCTAAAATGTAGGGATTGGTGTAGGAGGAACCCAAACTGATGCATGCACATGTAGTAAGTGGTATTTAACCTCTAACTATATTCCCCATAGTCTAGTAACTGGTACATGTGGCCCCATTAGGAAAAAAGTGGACCCAATTAATTAATTAAGGTTCCTAAGTTAGGATAAATAATATAATAGACAGTATGGTCAAGGGAGGATTAATAATCCTAGAAACAAAACCCTATAACCTTTTATATAAGATACAAATATTACATCAAGGGGAGGTTCCAAATTGGTAGAGCTCGTGGCGCACTCCCAATAAGATACCACACCAAAACCAATTACAGCAAGGAAGCAAACTATCTCCTCTACAAATGACCAGCTCGTCCTAGATGATGACTGTTACAACTCTCACAGTGACACTTGTGACATTCCTCCAAACGAAGATTGTTATGTGTGGGCTTACCCAGCCGACACACTTCTATATACTTGTGTTGTCACCAAACCCTCTAAGCAAACTTCGCCTGAAAAGTGCACTACACTCAGATACCCCTCCAGAGTGCATTGTTCACCAAGCATTTTATTTCTTTTCAATGTTCCTCCTTACATCCCTTGAGTGAAATTGTTGAAGAACTTTTATATCAAGTGCACGTGACCTAAGTATGGTCACGCGCCCACTCAACGTGCATTTCAAGAAACCGTCACTCGGTTGCTTGTCACCCAAGTTTGTTGGCATTGCCCACCATTTTTTCTGCCAATCTCTTTTCTAACGCTAGCATCCCCTATCTTGTGTCCACTTAGCACGTCGTTTGGGTGCTTCTCCCATGGAGTGCATGAGTTCTTGGTGAAGTGTTCCCAACTCCTGACATCAAGTGCACCAGATGGTCTTGATGTGTGTATGGTGCTTCATCTGCACTTCTTTTTTGGACACTACACTCCCTTGTATATTGCGCCAATGGTCAAGTGTTGGCTTATGTTGTGGGAGTACACCTGTATAGAGTTAGCATGCCCCACAATGTGCATGTTCCTTACCCCTGTCACTATGAGTGAGGATTATTTCCAACCCGTTCATTTAAGCCAACCAATGTGCACTTCCTCTGGTAAAATCCAAGCCAAATCCTTGGGGTAGGAGCACTTGGATCCTTAGGCATGAAGGTGGCATGTTTCATGTTGCTTCTATATTGCTGTTATTTTACCCAATCATTTTCAACACCAGTGCTAGTTCAAACTCCAAGACTCGGAACAAAATGCTGATCACATCTGGTGTGAACCCACAACATTGTTGTGAACCTGTCAAAGGAGTCTCCTCCACTTTTTTCCGTTGCAACCTTTTCTTGGCTCGCCGTTTAGCACTCTTCCTTGACACCTTAAACAAATTGCTTATATTGCTTCTACAGAAGTTTCAATGCTCCAAACCTTCCAAGGTCACTAAGACTCCTTACTCATCTTTCTTTTGAATGGATATCAACTCTGCTATGACCCCTTAGGTCTATGCCTCATTCACTTTTCCATACAAGCACTTACTCTCTAGGTAATCAAGAGTTGTCTCCACCTCCCTCAAATGACAACACACCTTTTCCAACTGAGTCTCTTGTGACAAATGAGCTTTCGGGATTCCTATGGCATGAATGCAAATCACCATGATTTATGCCACATCTCATGATGGGTAATCTTCATCAGTGTTTCCCTTAGCATTCTTGGTTGCATCCAAAACCTGCTCTTTGTTTTTCTGTACCGACACCTGCTTGTGTGGCACTGAGTCAAGCCTTGACTTGACTAGAATGTCATTTTATTGGTCTATAGAAGAGGTCCCTAATGTGATTCTGATGGCGATCTCCATGGACGATGTCAGGGGAAGTGACAACTTGCTTTCATGTTGCTATAGAGCATCACCCAAAATACACAACAACTCAATCTCCCAATGGATGGACTTCACACGTTCCTCCAATGAAACCAACCTTTTTGCTGAATAATTATTAGCTTTTGATCCTACACTCTTCATGTCTTCCCTAACCAAATTGTAAAGCTGTCGTATACTACGTTAAGGAAAGTTTTTGGACGTGCATGATTCTTAAAGCATCTGTATTGAGGACATGTGCAGTCAGTGTCCCAACCTTCTCTTCAATGTCATCAACAAGATCCATGCTCCAGTTTCTTGTAAAAACACTAAGAGACTTGCGTGCGGAACCAGAACATCATGGGCCAACCAAATGAAGTCTTGTCCCAAGATCACTGAGTGATCATCTAGCGGAACAAATTTCAAATCCATATTTTTGAACCACCTTCTAACTTGAATTCATGAAATGCTCACCCTTGCCATCATTGGCTTGATACCTGACTTCACCTCTTTGAACTTAGCTTGAATGAACTCATGTGCGCTATGAAGAGATGTCGTAGTATTACTACTCACCAAACTATGGGTAGCTCTAGTGTCAATTAAAACATACACCCTAAGGCCACTTACTAATGCTTCCACAAAAATCAGACCTTGTTGGTTCCTTTGTAGGTTTACATCTTTCCCCTTTGTTGTTTCATTGAGGCAAGATTGCACTGCATTTATTGCTTCAGTGACCTCAACTAAACATGGAGGTGTTTCCAAAACCCTCATTGCTGCCATCTGCTATATGGGTTTCTTCTGTACGAATGCTTCCCTCACCAGACAATCCTTTACATAGTGATTATTTCCACAGATATAATATTCAATGTGTTTTTTATTAGGTGCATATGACTGCGTCCGGTTTGACTCTTCCTGAGCGTCTTGTGACTCCACCTGAGATTTCCTTCCAACTACTACCTGGTCCAAAAGTCCCTACAACCAATGTGCTTCATTTTTTGCTTGAACCAACTCGAAATATTTGGTCCATTCCACACTTAATCTTTCCACAACACACTTTCGTTGCTTCCAGCAAAGCTCCTTGTAACTTCTCTATGCCTTGTTCTGTCGTTGGTTCTTCTTGCACATCTCCTTCTTTGGGAATCATGGAAACGCCCAACTATGCCATCCAATGAATATATAGCTTCCCCAGGTGCACTTCACAAGTGCTCCAACCCAAGCTTGTCATCATTCCTAGGTTCTGTTTGCGAACACTTCCTGGCAATTTTACAGGTGACATGGTCATTCATAGCAAACATCCGTCGAGAGATTCAACACATCATGTGCTCCTCAATGAACTCTCCAAATTTCTTTTATTTAAGCACTCAACCTCTATCTACATCATCAACAGTCACGACACTTAGTGAAGCAGATTGCCAAGCCACTTGGAGAGAAAACCATTGTTGTCAGTCGAAGGTTCTGTCTGACTTCGCTGCTGCATTTGAGGTTCTCCAACCAAGCACACCCATAAGATATTCTCTCGAGCTCTCCTTTATTCCAGCGACCATGATTCGAATTCTTCCACTCTCTCGGCTCCCTATTCCTGGTCTACACAAACTCTGAGCGAGCATTCACATGTTCACAACCTATGGTGCGTCCAAGCTGCGGAACCCTTGGCAAACTCTATGCATTCACCAAAAATTGATCTTCAACGCATATTTTCTACTCTTTGATACCACCTACAAAAACCCTTCCTAGTGCTCATCATTTCTACAACTAGCTAAGGTGTGTGACATTTCCAGGTAGGTGTCTTGATGGCTTGGCTGCTCAAGCACCCGCTGACAGACTACGCCTAAACAACATAAGTATTTAACACTTTAACTTGTTAGCACACTTTTTTAAGTTTATGAAACTAGCATAACAAGATCCAAAGACAAGAGTCAAGGTGAGGTTTCCCAACTAGCGCACCCGTGTAATATTTTATATAAGATACAAAGACTACATTAAGGGGAGGTTCCAAACCAACAGATCTCCTTGCGTGCGCCCAACAAGCTACCATGCAAAACAAATTGCAAGAAGGAAGTGAATTTTCTCCTCTACTAATGCCTAGCTTGTCCTGGATGATGACTATTGCAACTGTCGCTATGACGGTCATGACATTCTCCTAGCAAGTGTTGTCACTGAAATCCCTAAGAAAAATTATCCTAGTAAGTGCACTCCACTCGGATACCCTCCAAAGTGTGTTGTTCACCAATTGTCTTCCTTCTTTTTAATGTTCCTCCTTCCTACCCTTGAGTGAACTTGTTGAAGTGCTTTTATACCAAGCATGTGTGAACCAAGTATGGTCACACACCCACCTGACGTGTATTTCAAGTAAGCATCCCTCGGTTTCTTTCCACCCAAGTTTGTTTACATCGCCCAACAACCTGTCCTCCTATATATTGTCTAGCACTAGCGTCCCCTATTTTGTTTCCAGTTAGCATGTTGTTTGGGAACTTCTCCCATGGATTGCACAGGCACTTAGTCAAGCGCTTCTTGACTCCCGACGTCAATTGTGCCCGATGGTCCTCATGTTTGCACATGGTGCTCTGGTGCTTTGTCTGCACATATTTGTTGGACACCACACTCCCTTTTTCCTTGCGCCAATAGTTGAGTGTGGGATTATGGTGTGGGAGCACGGTCGTCTAGGGTCTTCATGCCCCACAATGTGTGTATCTATTTCCCCGTCACTTTCGGTGAGGATTCTTGCCAACCTGTTTGATTAATCCAACCAATGCGCACTTCCTCTATTAGGTGCCCAAGCCAACTCCTTGGGGTAGGAGTGCTTGACTCCTTGGGCGTGGAGGTGGTCCGTTTCATGTACACTTGGCCCAAGGCCATGACACATTGAGCCATTGACATTAGAATAAATGAGTGGCAAAACATCTTAAATTAAGACCTGTGAAATGTGTGAACTCTTCATTACCATTACCATAATATTTTTCTAGGAAGCTCAATCCCAAGCCCAAGTCCAAGCCCAAGATTTAAAACAAGACACGAGAAATGGAAGACAATTTTAAGAAAGCATTACAGAGTTCCCCAGAATAATTTTTGTATTTGGTGGAGAAACATCTGTCGAGGTTAGAAAAATATGTTCTTAAAACCCTAGTATAGTCACTGACCAACAAATGATCTTCCAATTCCAAGCTCTATGATTATCTCTCCATATATTCAACTCGAGCAGTTTTTGCCTCTCAAAATTTATCCAATGGTCATGGCCAAGAAGATGTGGATGAAGGCAATGAAATTTTCAAATACCCCCTCCCCACATAAGAAGCGTAGAGTACAAATCACTTGAAGCCATAGGAGTCCCATACAAAAAACCATGTGAATGGAGCCAACAAAATATCTCTTGACTCATTGCTCAATCTCTTCCCTATTTCCTAGCAAAATATCTCTCAGTGGGTAGGAGATCGATGTTCAAAGAATGTATTCAATGATAATATCTTTCACTTTCTTTGATTTCATGGAAGATAGAGTTGACGATCTAAAGCACATGTTGGTTGGATGCACTTTGACCCCGTCGTATCTAATAACAGAGGATGGGAGACACTATTTGGAATTTTTTTTTGGATTGAAAGATCAACTGTTAAAGGAAATCATTGCCATATTATGTTCTCAGAATCACTTCGGTCAAAATTCTATTCTAAAATCATAAGGGTAAATTCTCTATAAGGCATAGAGGTTTGCAAAGGGTTCCTCACTTGAGGAGATTGAAAATAATTGCATTCTTGGATTAATTGAAGGAACTATATATGCTTATTATAAAGTTCTTGCTTCCTCTATCAGAAAGGTTTTAGGAGGGTTTATCATCCAAAGGATTTAGGATGGTGCTGAGGATTTTCTTTATCATGTCCAAGAGCCTGTAGTATTCAGGGATCTACATGTATGTTCCCAATAACTATATTTTTAAAGATATTCTTTAATCAAATTGTTCCCATTGGTTGAGCTGGAAGTTAGGGATGTTTTCCATGAAAAGACCCTATTTCAAATCTAGTGAACACCACTTGCTTACCAATATGAATACAAAGTGTTTAACTAATAATTGTTGATAACAAGCCACATACTAATCACTCTACTTTCTTGGGATCATATTTTATTCTGTTGTATCAATGCCCAGTTGTCCAAGATGTTGATGCTAAAATACCCAAAATAGAGATTGAACACCTTTAACTGTGATTTTTATTACCAATGCGAGGTGCATATTTACATTAGTAAGTTTGGGAGATCAAAGGACTCTACATATATTAAGGCACTTCATTGTGCGATCGACCGAAAACCACTTCCAAGATTACAATAACTCGGATACTAAAATTTGTCAACATGTGTTGTATGATGAAGTTGTCACTTATAATTCATAGGCAACATGCGTTGTTTTGAAAACAATCCTATTATGTGCGCTTATCCTAGCCTCATCCACTTCAACATTCTCACTTATAAAAAAAAATTGAACATATTCGACATGTAACTTCATTCCGAATTAGGTTTTACAAGTTCTTCATTTCTTCCATATTATTGCATAGATATATCTGTTGTCCCCCATCAATTCTAAAATGGTTACTTTACTCTTCTACTCTTTGTTTTGAGCCATGAATTTACATCTTCAAATTTATTGAGTTATCTTAGATACTTTTATCATTTAATGTAGTAATGTGTCTCTCTTATTCATCTTGTGAATCAAATAGTTTTCCTTCCTGGATTTTAGAGAAAACAATTGGTAGTCATCTCATTATACTATTATAATCTTCTATAAAATTAATATTTGTTTGTTTTCTAGGATTTATAATAGATGCATTCTCTTTGTACACCTTTAATTTGGATCGACTCTCCATCTTTGGAGTTGGATTTCTGAGATTTTAGATCAGATTCTTACCTTACTTTTCACATCTTGCTTTTAATAGGAGTTGCTTCAGTGTTCACATTTGTGTTGACATCATTTTGTACCCAAAAATCCCTTTGACCTACTTTACTGGTCATTGATGGACATTAATAAAATTATCATATATGATCTTATATACTCCATTTAAATGAACTATACTTTCATTAGTCACTTATGACTGGTTTTTGCCAGAGTTATAATACTGCAACTCTAGAAGTGTGTTTTTCCTTTCTGAATATCACATATGAACCAAGATTATTATTTTTCATATTCCATGAATGTACATGTTTTTGTTAAAAGTGTTACTTATGACCTATTCTCCCGAGCACGGTCTTGAACATGAACAATGGTTTGTGTGTAATTCTATGGAGGATTCAGTTGCATAAGAACTTCCCAGCATATGGATACAAGCTTTAATAATATTACCAACTGTTTGAACTTGTTGGGTGTAATTACAACCATACAATCCAAGATCATTTATTTTTCATATGCCATGAATGGACATGATTTTATTGAAGATTTTACTTATGAATTATTCTTTTGAGCAAAGTATTAAACATGAACTGTGGTTTGTGTGTAATTCTGTGGAGAATTGGGTTGCATAAAATATGGCCAACATATGCATACAAGCTTTAATAATCTTACAAACTGTTTGAACTTGTTGGGTTTAATTACAACCATACAACTGATTTATTTGTTGGAAATTTATTGTGCTTATGATAGTTTATTATATTGTAGCAGTTTTTGTGTTGTAACTGACGTGTTTTAGAATTTAAAATCCAAAATACATAAGCTTTTACCATCATTGGATCATTTTCCCTTGGTCTACAAATATTACATTTTACACACTCATTTGTGTTCTAGATTGCATGTTAAAAGGATCAGGAGTAGATGTGGTCCCTCATCTTCTTTTCATTTTAATGATATGATTAATATGTTTGCTATTGACTTGGTTGGATGACAAGTATAGTGTTTTCTGTTTTGAGAGGTTTACTTGCTCCTAGTTTGAACAGAGTGTTGGTACTTGGTAGATTTTTTTCTTTTTAATATATGTTTTCCCTTTTACTTTAGTCCTTGGGCTTGTATCTGTCTTTCTCATTAAGGGCGGGGATTAGAGAACATGTGAGGGATAACTAATGAATTTTTGCTGCTTGTATTTAATTACAGTAATGCAAAAGAAGAGAGTTATATCTTTCCCATTCCACAAGATGCAAATTTCATTTTTTGTAAGGTACATATGTCCAGTGCACATATTATTTACCTATTTCTTGATTCACAATGAAGTGAAACTAATCTTCTCCAATCATTGATTGTGTCAAATGGTCAGATTGTTCCACTAGTTAAAATACCAACTCATGATGGTAAAGGGAAATGGGATGCGTTGCTTTAATGACATTGTCTTCATTCAAATGATCAGGTAAACATTTTAATTTTTTCAATTTTTGTCCACTCCAAAGCTAGTTTTGCAATAAACTTGTTTAAGAATTTTTCTTTCTTTTTTAAGGTTGAACTCCAATGAAGCTAAATTTCTTCTCCTTATTCTTTCTATTTTTCTATTTTATAAAAATTATGATACATGGAATATCACAAATATAAGGGACAACAAAGGTTTCTCTATCAAGTGACAAGTTCACAAGAAACTAGAAAAAGTTAGATCATTAATGACACATCAAACTAGAGGGCATAAATGCCAAATAAAAGAATGATAAATTTCACTGAGCACCACAATGTCCAAAAGATAAACATATAGTTTTGATCCTCCAATACTTCGGAATTACACCATCATAGATCTATCTTAAAATCAGGTCTATAAAGCACGGAGAGGGATCCAATTTCTTGATGCTTAATAAATCCGGGTTTATGATGAATCTATGTTGGTTGTTACCAATGCAGTGTATATTTACAATTTACAAGGTGCATCTTTCCATTAGTAAGTTTG
Source organism: Pseudotsuga menziesii (assembly GCA_001517045.1). Taxonomy (NCBI): domain Eukaryota; kingdom Viridiplantae; phylum Streptophyta; class Pinopsida; order Pinales; family Pinaceae; genus Pseudotsuga; species Pseudotsuga menziesii. The sequence goes on from LPNX010375365.1 coordinate 116,518, forward strand.
GGTGTGTTTACCCAAATCCTGTCACCATCATGTGATAAGATCTCTAACACCTTTATTTGCCCTAAATCCCAAACTTGAAGTGAAAACAGTGCTCTAGATGTTGATCCTACATATTAAACTTCAACACCACTCTTACCCTTAATCTTATAAGTGGTACCTTATACAACACTGCCTGAGTTATCTGGAAGAAAGGCAGTGCCACCACTTTTCACCTTTGTTTTTGGTGCGGTTCTCACCTTGCACCGCTCTGTCATAAGGGAGTATAAGCGGTACCCTTGGTAAAAAGTGAAAAAGAGAAGGTTTCATGAAGCTTCTAGAGAAAAATCTTCATGGCTAGCCTTATCCCTACCCACTTGGGTCATTAAGCTTGAGATCCATGCTTTGGGGATCTCATGGCCACCTCACCCACCTATTTCTCAACCATTCCTATCCCTTTGATCCCTATAAATCCAAGCTCGTACTCCATGGTTGAGGGGAGAAGAAGAGAGTAAAGTTATGTTGTTGAATTAACATCCTGACCTAATCCATTAGAGAGCATAGAGGAGCAATTTGGAGCTATCCGGGATGAGATGTTAGTCTTGTGAAGGAGTGCATCGACTCTAAGGCAAACGGTTGTAAACTCTTTCATTTCATCTATTAATGCAAAGTTGGTTCCTTTCCCATATATCTGTCATGTTATAATCTCACATGTGTATTATCAGATTCCTTAGTTACTCATATAGATCTATGGATAGTTTTCTGGTATCTTTGATGTTATCGTGTGTTTAATCTTTTTATGCAGGTCTTCCATCAGAGATATTATTCCAGTCATCTATAGCTTCTAGGGAAAGTCTTTCGACCTAGAGTCACCAGATTTGTTATCAGGAATATTGCACCTTCTACGGACAGAAGCTATTCCTCTAGTATGAATGTTTCAGATCCAGAACAAATGAGCCCTTTGACCAAATCTTCATCTTGTTCTTCTCTTCCAGTAGAGAATGAATGAAAACCTGCTGAAGTTTTTATGCTTCGTTCTGATTGTTCTCGACAAGAGGAACTTTTTTCTATTTCAACAGAATTCTCTCCAAGTAATGAGGTCATTTCCTTTGACTGGAGTAACCTAACAAAGTCTCATATTCAATCGAGTGTTCCTTTTGAGATAGTTGTGAATGTTACTACTAGGCGGATGCTTCGCACTATTGTTGATGAATGGGGCTTCTGTTAGCATTCTATCCTCAACTGCTTGGAAAGCTTTAGGTTCTCCTCAGCTTGTGCCAGCCACCGATCAGATAATGGCTTTTAATCACAACGCTACTGCACCTTTAGGAATCCTTCCTCATTTTCCTATTACTTTAGGAGGGAAAATTGTCTATATTGATGTTATGGTGGTTCAAGGTCCTTTAGATTTCAATCTGATCCTTGGATGTGATTATGTTTACACCATGAAGGCTGTAGTGTCCACACTCTTTAGACTTATACATTTTCCCCATGATGGGAATATTATGACCATTGATCAGCTTTCCTTTGTTACACCTGACCATCACATCACTCCTAGTAATCAGACTGCCCTGAATGTGTCTCATATTTTTGTGATTCCTTCCCCTTCTTCTAGTTAGCTTCTTCCCATCCTAGGTAAAATCGGGGGCATGGCTCTAGCCTCTGGATATCATACTGGAGTTAAGTTGCTAGGTTCTTATGTAAGGGGGAAACCCACCAACCTCTGGAAATCATGTTGGATTAGAACTTCATTGTGAGCATAGTTCATTTTCTATTTCAAGCTCATTAAAAAATGAAGTAGGTTGTTTCAAGAAAAGTTTACCCTTTTGTTACAGAGTGAAATTCCTATCGCTTGAGGTACCACAACAGACATCTTGACTCCAGAAATCAATCCTTTCCAATATGCAATAGAAATTAAATATCTAACACTAAAGGATCAGACCTCGTACCTTATTCCAGTTGGTTGAAGTAGATCCCCATTGAGCTTTCCCACTTCAGCTTGAATTGATAAATCACTTCCTCAACAACAAGTAAACAAGACAAGCATACTATACATATGGGTGTTAGATCTATTCTAGCATATATAATAAACAATGTATAAGCATTTGAAATCATCCATGGATAAAATATTCATTCAAACATACATTATTGGACAAGAAAAGATATTTCTATTAATATAAAATTAGAGATTACAATGGATACAACTTCTGTCGGCACATCTGCGAATCGGAGAAACTGAATCCCCCACTTGGGCTTCCACCACCTCAATCCTCCATCTCTAGATATCAAGCTCATGAGCAAAAGGCAAGCTTGGGAAGAACACAAAAGTGCTCCAAGGGATAGAGGGATGCAGACTCAAGCACAAGTTCCGGCAACAATGGACTATAGTTTCTTTGCTCTCAATTCTCTCATCTGCCTTCAATGTACCAAAGAGTTCCTTATATAGCTTTTCAAAGGGGTAATGAAAGGTCAAATCCAAGCGATCTCAAGGCATATGGAAGGCCAGGAGTTAAGTGAGTTGGATCCATGTCAAGGAAAACTCCAAAAGGATTTGGATTATGCACACATCCCGATGTACACGGTTTTAGGGGTCAAACCCGCGTATATACGCGATTAGGGGTTTAAAAGTCATGTGTGTTAATTTTCATATGTTTATAGGGATGGTCAAGGAAACATCAAAGGAAAAAAAATGGTCCAAGGGGTCTAAGGAGTTTGCAGAGGGATAGGAGAAGGCCATACAAGTGTGATTCACCTGGAGTGGTAAAATCAGTTATAACAGATGCCCCCTAATGTGTGAGGTTAGAGGGGTCATACGATGGCTGAAATACATTATAAGTCCATCCCAGAAGTGGAGTGATGAAGGATCCCAAATGGAAGACCAACCACCCAATCAGCATAGTACAATGATACAACTCTGCATATAACTGCAAATACATATAGCAATCCTGGATACATAAGAGTACAATGGCCATGAATCGGCATGATACAAGATATCACATAAGTGGTCATCGCCACATAGATCAGAATCTCCATGATGAAGATATACAATGGATCAAGATCTTCATAATAGCTGGAAATGTCTGACATATACTGGAATCAAGTCACAAGAGCTGAAATATCATGAACACTGGCATGATCAAGGAGGTAGCATATAAGAGATGCCACCAATATGGAAGGTCTTCTACACAAACCGCTACGAGTACATGTTGTAGAAGGAGCAAGTCGACATAAGTCGACTTGAATGAAGACCGACTTAGTCGATCAGCCGACTAAGTCGAGAGACTGACTACGTCGGTCGGCCGAGTAAACATAGTAGTTAGTCTGTTAACTAAGAGTCGTGTCGGTTCGGTGAACCGACAGGTAGTTAGGATTGTAACTGTTTTGTAACCTGTATATTAGGCTGTTGAGCCACTCAAGAACGGAGTTCAGTTCTTGTCTTTGGTACGATCTATTGAGAATAATATAATCTGTTCATCTTTATCAGTTCTTGTCTCTTGCATCTGTGAATATTCTGTGTATTTTAGTATGTATCATTGGTAACTTTATGTGATCTGAGAGATTACAACATTGGTTCCGTTGCCGGTAGTACATAACTGGAATATAGGCTCACATATGATACCAGAGCAGGAGATCAAGGACTGGTGGGAACGAAAACTTGCTAACTACCTACAAAATTACGCAAGGAGGAACAGATTGACAGTCGCAGAAGCAAAAGCCCGATTTTTCACTGAAGCTCACGAAAAATTTGTCGAATCTGTGCCCCACCTACTGAAGCAGTTTTTGGATGAGAAAGTAGGACGACACTAAAGAAGCACAGTTACTCCAGAAACTGATCCGAGGAGGACGTACGAATCTCTCGGAGTGGTTCGAAAAGATAGCCGACGACTTTTGCGAGGAACAAGCCGTCGAAGATAGGACTTCTGTGGAAACCGTCCGCCAGAAATTTTTCACAGAATTTACTGATCAATTCTTGTGTTCCTTGCCAGCTTTACTGTTCAAGTTTTTAATAGAAAAAGGAGTCGGGCACATTGTTGAACCTCGACCTCTATTACTAGACCCACCCTCAAACACTAATTGGGCGGAGAAGCAAAAGCAGTGGGAAAAATTCATTGCTGAAAGGCAGTGGGAATACTTCCTGAGTAAGTAGACACTATCCGAGCCTTCTAAAAAGCGTCGGGTAGGCTATGGGGGGGTAGCTGGTCGTGTGTCGGACCTAGAGCATAGTGGATCCTAGTCGACCAGAGTCGTCGTCGCCAGTAATGCAGAATCGACCGAAGAGGAACTGAAGGAATAGTATTGTACTACAGTATGTCGGACATTAAGAGAATCGAAAGGGATGAAAGACAGAAGAAAAGGGAAGCCAGAAGAGAAAGGGCCGCAGAGCTACAGCAAAACCCTAGGGAGACCAACCATGATGAAGTACCGCCAGAGTCGGGTCATGACCGACGCACAGCAGGCGAAGAAGACGAAGCGGCGTCCCCTGGAGATGACGAAATGTGGATAGAGCAGCCAGAAGCTCTCCAACTCATTGTTCCCGACGAAGGAGTAACCCTTTCCACAGTAAGTCCGCGTACCAGAATACAAACTATTATTGAAGATGACCTTCGACTACGCGCTGGTGACATTACGCTCTGGAGCCGACTAGGCGATGAACCATACCCGGGTCGACATCTTGTCATACGTCGACCGATCGAAGGAAATTGGGTGACCTTT
>LPNX010375365.1:131737-212735 GCA_001517045.1 Pseudotsuga menziesii
AAATGTGGAAGGACTCGATCATAAGGTGCATGAACCAGTAACTGTACCAGGAATGGTCGACATGCAAAGTCAAGATAACTGAGGAATGGCCGACTCAGGTTTCAACTTCCTTTGAACAAGAGCATAACAGCGAATGGTGACTGAATAAAGGATAGACTCGATATACAAAACTGGGACATCTCTGCGACATGGGAGGCATCGACAGAGGCTCCATGGGGACTGGAAGCTTAACCAGTCGGTGGAGATAAAATTAGATAAACGAGTACAACTCCTAAAGTCAAAATTTAAACCCAACCAACGGATGTGATATACAGTGCTCTGTTCAAAGGCGACATGACTCGACAGTTGCCAAAAGATAACATCTTTCCTTGTCCGGCTTTTTGGTTTTTTGATTTTTTTGGACTTTTTCAAATATTTAAAAAGCTTGAAAAAGAATAAAATTGCTTTATAGTTACAGATTAGGATGAGATGAGTGTCATAGGGGAAAACAAACTAGTTCCAAGCAGTGGAACATACCTATGCTCAATGCAAGGACACATGTGTAGGATAGCGACACTCGAGGGAAAATCCCCTCCCGCTAAAAATAGGGAATCAAGTTGCAAAGGATAAATAAAATGGCTCTGCATGGCCAGACATGAGACAAGCTCGGGCTATATGGATGAAACTCAACGTCAGGGAAGCCGGCATAAAGCTCAATAAGGCAGGAAAAGCTCATGATAATGCAATTACAACTTGACATAAGGGAGTCCTGGGGAAATGGCCAGCATAAAGTTCAAGAGGAGTATGAAGCTCTTACTCAAGGACATGGTAGGAAAAAAAGGGACTCCTAGACCTAAGAAAGGACTCACAGCATGGGTACCAAATGCAAAGGGGATCTAACTAGGACACCCATGTATAGGAAAGCTCTACCATTCACATAGTACCACTTCTAACAACATCATGAAGGTTCCGTGATACCATGGAATGGGTTCGTACCTAAGGTTAAAATGAAACAGTCATAAGGTCATGCAAAATGCAAGCGGATGTGAAATCCTAACCTATATACTAGTTTAGACATGATACCTATGATAGGCACGAACAGGTCGAAACCTCGGAGAGAGTGTACAAAAATTGGACCCTACATGACAACCATTTTAGTCCAAAACAACCCAAAATAATCAATAAAGAATTCAAACTATAGGGAATAGGGAGGAACGATCATGATAAATAAATTCAAGGAAACAGTGCGGTGGACTATGGGCCATAAAAAGGAATGTAAAGTGTATACCCAACGTTCATGTATACACTACCACCTCCGTGAGGGTGACCACCAGTGTAAAGACTGAGCGAAGGGAAAAAATCCTCCACAAATGGAGTAGAGGATGGAATATGACCATTCCCAAATCTATGAGCACAGTAAGGGGCTATGATGCCCCCGAGTCTAACACCAGGGTCCATACTAGGACCAAGGACGGGTGATAGGATACCAGGCATGTCGAAGATAAAAGGACCCAAACTCAAGAAAGCATAAATATACTCAGGTAACCATGATCCTAAATGCCAACTAGTGCATAAAGAGCACACTCCTAAGAAAATCTATAGCCAAAATACAAGCAAATCAAGGGGAGGATATGTGAGCTCTCGAATGCAGCAGGTATGTCTCACCTAGGAGAGGCTCAAAACTCCCATACACTACAAGCGGAGGTACGTAACCAATTATAGTGGCCCTCATCTTCAATGCATAAAGCGACTGTGCTGTTAGACCTCTACCTGGCCGGGACACCCGTAGAATAACCCCTGTAGAGTACCCCCCTCGATATCCTAGGTAAGGAAACTAAGGTCACCTCAATATAATCAATGCTCAGGTGGACAGTCGCAGGCGGGATTAACCATATGGGCAGGGTAGCAAAGCCTGAAACTCTCGAAAGAGCCCCCAGATACGAATACAATCTAGGAAATATCTTCGGTGCTACTCAGTTACAACCAGGGGTCATCCCAATCATAACCGCTCACACTACCTCGTGCTTAACTCCCATGTAAGAGGAGCGTCCTGAGAAACACTAATTATACCAAGGATTTCACTATCTCACCTGGACAGACACATACATGTTGTTGTTTAGTAGTCTTGGAGAATATACTCACAATGAACTATTCCAAGACTCTAAATCTTAATCTTGTTTGTGAACCCTATCAAAGAAAAATGTGTAATTCATTTTAAATTATGTGTTGATTTTAGTTGTCTGTAATTAATCAAAGGGAAATGACCGTGCAACTAGTGATATGAAGACTCAGCAGTGAAATAAAGTGCACACCATAACAAACAATGCTAAGTGCAATCTTTGTCAAATGAAAAACAGGGTATGCCACTACATGAGAATTATAAATATATATTCCTTTCTAAATGCCAATGCAATCCTTCCTATATGAAAGCCTAAACACAACTCTCATCCAAGCAATCCAATGCAAGTACCTCCTCAAATCCATATCTAAGATGCAACTAAGACTGCAACTACTTTGTACTTTTCAATATAAAAGAATGAAAAATGCAATAAAATTCATCTAAAACTCTCAGTCTCTGCCGCAAGTATAAAAGACAAGCCCAGCAAGACACCGAGACAAAAAAGAGTAATGCACTAATAGCAAAACAAAAAGGATAAATGAATAAAAATACTTTCAAAGAAAAATCAATGAAAAAGCGGTCTCTGGTCACAAAAGAAGCGTCCAACAGACAACATCAGACTCAAGGAAGACCCAACCACACTCACAACCCACCCAGCAACTTCCCACAACATCAAACTCACCAAAAGGGAGGATGTATGCGACTGTTTAAACAAAAGTTGTGTATATACGCGACTTTTGGCCAAAAACCTGCATGTATACGTGGATTTTGGCCAAAAACCTGCGTGTATACGTGAATTTTGGCCAAAAATTTGCGTATGTATGTGCCTTTTGGCCAAAAACTTGCATATACAGAGAAGGCAGTGGTAAAAATTAGGCCAAGGGTCAAACCAATAAAGGGAAGTGTCAATGGATGAACATACTATAAAATGCAACACAAAAGCAAGGAGAAACAAAGAGCAAGTCAAGAATATCAAGCCCATTGTGCCTGCAAACCCCAAATAAAAACAAGGGACATCCCCAGCAGAGTCGCCAATTCTATTACGGAGAGAAATTCCTATGGCTTGGGGTACCACAATAGACAACTTGACTCCAAAAATCAATCCTTTCCAGTATGCAATAGAAATTAAATATCTAACACTAAAGGATCAGACCTCGTACCTTATTCCAGACGGTTGAAGTAGATCCCCGTTGAGCTTTCCAACTTCAGCTTGAATTGATAAATCACTTCCTCAATAACAAGTAAACAAGACAAGCATACTATACATATGGGTGTTAGATCTATTCTAGCACATATAATCAACAATGTATAAGCATTTGAAATCATCCATGGATAAAATATTCATTCAAACATACATTATTGGACAGGAAAAGATATTTCTATTAATATAAAATTAGAGATTACAATGGATACAACCTCTGTCGGCACGTCTACGAACCGGAGAAACTGAATCCCCCACTTGGGCCTCCACCACCTCAATCCTCCATCTCTAGATATCAAGCTCACAAGCAAAAGGCAAGCTTGGGCAGAACACAAAAGTGCTCCAAGGGACAAAGGGATGCAGACTCAAGCACAAGTTCCAGCAACAATGGACTATAGTTTCTTTGCTCTCAATTCTCTCATATGCCTTCAATGTACCAAAGAGTTCCTTATATAGCTTTTCAAAGGGGTAATGAAAGGTCGAATCCGAGCGATTTCAAGGCATATGGAAGGCCAGGAGTCAAGTGAGTCAGATCCATGTCAAGGAAAACTCCAAAAGGATTTGGATTATGCACACATCCCGATGTACGCGGTTTTAGGGGTCAAACCCATGTATATACGCGATTAGGGGTTTAAAAGTCGTGTGTGTTAATTTTCACATGTTTATAGGGATGGTTAAGGAAACATAAAAGGACAAAAAATGGTCCAAGGGGTCTAAGGAGTCCACAGAGGGACATGGGAAGGGCATACAAGTGTGATTCACTTGGAGTGGTAAAATCAGTTATAACACCTTTTTGTTTCAAGCTTGCATAAAAATGAAACCATGTCTAAGAGCATAGTTCTTCTCTTGTGTCAAGCTCGTTAAAAAATGAAATAGCATCTGACCATCATGTCAGTTTTCTCCAAGCATATTTACCTTTTGTTTCAAGCTTGTGTAAAAATGAAACAGATCCCCTTCCCTTGAGTCAAATCTTCCCCTTAGTGTTATAACTTGAACCTTCTTTTCACCTGCCTGATTCTCATTCTTCCTACCACCCTGGTGAACATTTTCACATTAGTAACCATTTTTTTAGGTTGGGTATGGAAGAAGAATCGTCAGACGAAACGAAACTTGGGGGGCATGTTGAGCTGCTAGAAACCATGCTAGGGGTAAGCTTCACCAAAAATCATGCTAGGGGAAAGCTTCCAACCTCTAGATATCATGTTAATAGGATTTTTCAAGCATAGTTTACCTTTTGGTTTCAGGCTTGCATAAAAATGAAATCATTCATGAGCATAGTTAATTTTCTATTTCAATATCATTAAAAAATGAAGCAGGTGTCCTTAAGCATAGTATACCTTTTGGTTTCAAGCTTGCATAAAAATGAAACCATGTTTCAAGCATAGTTATTTTTTGTTTCAAGCTTGTGTAAAAATGAAACAGGTCATTTTGTGCACAGTTCTTCTTCTGTCTCAAGCTCGTTAAAAAATGAATCAGATACCCTAAGCATTCTTCCAACTAATCTTCGAGCTCGTTAAAAACAGTAAGATGGTGTTGAGATTACTTTTCATTTTTCATGCTCTAGTTAAAACATGAAAACTGGTTTGAGCTTAGTTTATTACTTTTTTGTGCTCTGAATTCAAAAATGAAAAAGGGCTAATAGAGTCTTCTTTGAGCTCTTTTCAGACTCTTAAAATGTGAAAATATTGTCGAGTGAACTTGTCTTCTTCATGCTCATAAAAGGACTCGAAGAGTCATCTTCCTGGTGATAGTTTACCCCTTTTTTCAGACCAGGGGGCACTACTTATGAAAAAGGTACACTCTAGCCAATCATGACTGTAAGAGTTCTCTTGGGTATTGTTTTATAATTTTTTGGGCCCTAGGGACTAAATCATATGAAAAAGGACCCTTTTGGAGTTTTCTTTAGTTTGTTCAGACTCTCTAAACATGAACTACACTTAGTTTGCTTTCGTTGGACTCATTAAATTAAACATTGAAAGACCCTTTTTTGGGAACGAACCCCTCCTTTCTCAAGTTCATGAAATATATGAGAATGAACTTGTCTTCGGATGAGCCTCAATGGGTGTTTGTTACCCTCTTTGGACTCGTAAAAATGAAAAGAGGCACTCATCAATCATGATGGGGAAATTAAGGGAATAGAATCATTTTGCAAATCAAATGGAAGTTGTTTGTCACCTTTGAACATGGCACTTTCCTGCATATCATTCAGTCAATTGGGTATTCAACTGACTTATAAGTCAATCCACTTTCATGAATCATGTCACTCCTTTGAGCCTTTCAAAAGAATGCATTGTCCACAGTTGTATTGTGTGTCCGTCGTTTTCAGTCATGCAGCCAAGTCTTGTGTCATGTTGCTCGATGTTCAAAGGAAGTAAGAAGTTTACCTCTGCAGTTAAAATAGACTTTGTGTCAGTACCTTTGAGTTAGTCCTATGGTTACATTATCTACAACATTCCATAACTTGGTTTTGAGTTTCATTTCGTCGATGTGGGATTCATCATGGCCCTCCTTCGACGAGACTATTCCCGTCGACATCAGGTCATCATCCAGGAAATAGTCTTAGAAACAAGTTTAGTACCTTGAGATCTGTATTCCTCAATGAAAGATTCTCTCGCTCTCAACATAGGTTCACATCATTAACCTTTGATCAATAGATTCGACTAGGTGTTCGACATCAAAGCATCTATTCACACTCAGTAGATTGTACTAGGGTACCTTGGGAATCATTGACATCAATGGTGATATCCCTCCCACTTGTTAACGGTTCACATCATTGGCTGGTAATCAAGTGGTTTCTACCATGTTCGGCTTTAGAACATTGTAATCACATGGATAGGATCACACTTTGTGGAAGATGAGATGAAGACCCTAGGTATGTGTAATTTTCTCCCTGGGTTGCGATGGAGTATACTGTATGAAGTACCAACATGGATCCACAATTGTATGGTCGTGGCTATGCTCAAATTTGTGTATGTATGACATAGATCTATGTTGTATATTTGGTAGCTATGTCCAAGTTTGAGTCCTGTATCACATGGATCTACGTTGTATTCTAGTAGCCATGTTTTTTTATTCCTCTCATGGATATGCCTTGTATTGGTATGCATCCATGATGAGGTTACATTTACTCATGAGTCAAAGAATTAATGTATTGCAGATGCCTAATTGATGATACTCTCTGATCAAGCTGGCTCTTACCTCGAAGTGATAACTTGACCTATCAAAGCTCTCACCTATTGTATCCCTCTAGCCTCATGCTTTGGGAGGCATTCTGTTATTACCCAAATCCTATCACCAACATGTGATAAGATCTATAACACCTTTATTTTCCCTAAATCCCAAATTTGAAGTGAAAACAGTGCTCCAGATGTTGATCCTACATATACAACTTCAGCATCGTTCTTACCCTTAAGCTTATAAGCGGTACCTTATACAACACCGCTTGAGTTATGTGGAAGATAGGCGGTGCCACTGCTTTTCACCTTTGTTTTTGGTGTGGTTCTCACCTTGCACCACTCTGTCACAAGGGAGTATAAGCAGTTCCCTTGGTAAAAAGTGAAAAAGAGAAGGTTTCACAAAGCTTCTAGAACAAAATCTTTGTGGCTAGCCTAATCCCCACTCACTTGGGTCAGTTAAGCTCAATATCCATGCTTTGGGGATCTCATGGCCATCTTACCCACCTATTTCTCAACCATTCCTATCCCTTTGAGCCCTATAAAGCCAAGCTCATACTCCATGGTTGAGGGGAGAAGAAGAGAGTAAAGTTATGTTACTAAATTAACATTCTGGCCTAATCCATTAGAGATCATAGAGGAGCAAGTTGGAGCTATCGGGGATGAGATGTTAGTCTTGTGATGGAGTGCATCAACACTAAGGCAAAAGGTTGTAAACTCTTTCATTTCACCTATTAATGCAAATTTGGTTCCTTTCCCATATATCTGTTGTGTTATAATCTCACTGTGTGTATTATCAGATTCCTTAGTCACTACTATAGATCTATGGATAGTTTTTTGGTATCTTTGATGTTGTCATGTGTTTAATGTGTTTATGCAGGTTTTCCATCATAGATCTTACTCCAGGCATCTATAGCTTCTAGAAAAAGTCTTCCAACCTAGTTGTGACTCATTTGTTCTAGATCTGAACAACTCATATCAGAGGAACAACTTTTGTCTGCAGAAGGTGCAATATTCCTGATAACAGGGTGATTAAAGGATTCTACATAGATTAAGGCTCTTTCAAGTGTGATCGATCGAACACCAATTCCAAGATCACAATGAATTTGCTACTAAAATTTGCCATTATGTGTTGTATGTTGAAGCTGTCACTCCACAATATCAAATCTAAGAGTCATTGGCAACATGCATTGGTTTAAAAATTCGATTATGTTCTTCGAAGGAATTTTTGTTTTGTTGGTTGCAAATTCAAATGTTTGCCATGAGACATTGCTTTTGCTAGTAGACATGTTCCCTCTTGAAGATATGGATGCATTAGAAGAAGAGAAATAAATTTTATTGGAGAAGTAGTTTATGCTCCTTGAGAAATTGTTGGTAGACAAATGTCTTGGCATACGTTTTGTGGCTATTGAATATGCTTTCCAAATTATTCGTCTATTCTGGGAAGTTGTGCCATCTATAATAACCATGAAACTTCTATCAAAATTTATGGTTGAAATGGCACATAACACATCTAGTAGTGCAGTTAGGTGTGAATTAGTGGATGCAATGATATATTTACTTGATAACCAAAAAATTCATGAGCTACTGAAAATACTACTTCCAAGGTTGGCGCCATTGATTCACAATCATGTCATGTCTGTAAGGATAGTGGTTGTAGATCTCCTTCTACTACCAAAAGATATCAGAGCACTTCAATTTCATAAGCTATGTCCTTTATTTTTTTATTGTTGGTTAAGTATATTGGAAATTGCACAACATGATTGTTATTATGCAAATCAGTACTTGATTAACTTAGAATAGTGCTTCCTCATTTTATGAACCAACTGGAGTGCACTCATATTCATTGTTTTATTTTTTCTTTTTTGGATGGTAAAATTGTATTCCATACGTTGCTCTCTTGCTACTAACCAATGTTTGGCCTCCCAACTACTAACCAAGATTCTAATTCCATCATACTTTCCCTCCAAAGTTCCAATATCTAAGGCATGCAATTATTTCCTTAAAAAAGATCCCCCTTGCAACAACAAGGTTTTGTGAATATTCCCTTACTGAAGGGGTTCCTCCAAAATCTCTTATCGAATTAGTAAAAGTCTTAATTATTTTTCTCATGTCACTAACAAATTTAGAAACCAAGGAAAAAGAAGCCATTTTGTGTGTGGTTAGAAATATTTGCTCCACCGAAGGCAACAATCAATTATGCAAAATAACCTTTTGTGAGTTACTTTTATACAATAACTTCAATTGCATGTTGAGTTCTATAAGTAGTATGTTAGCTTAAATATCTATATTGAAGATTGCCTCAATTATTCCATCCAAAGACATAAAAAGTTGTTAAACATTGTATGCAACTTATCATGGACTATAGTGTCATTTTTCATAATAAAACAAAATAAGAAGAATTTAGAGCAACTCATAAGGTAATATTAGCATGGGGTGGGTTTGATGATCTCCTATAAAAAATTTCAAAACTTCTCCACAAGGCCTCAAATATTGTTGGTTTTGGAAATGAAGTGAATAGGTCAAAAACAAGACTAATCGCAAAAATAACATATGAAAACTAAATGACTTGTAAAAATTTCCATGAAATGGAATAGGATGAAAGGGATAGGACAATCTCATAAATCTAGGCATTTCCCCCATTTTTGAATTCCTTTCGAGATCTCCATTCTTTACATGTTCCCTTAATCATACGTGGTAAAGCTCAAAGTGAACCATATAGATCATATGAGTTTACTAAAGTGTTAAGATCTCTTATCTCGTCTTATAAGGGTATGTTGGAAAAGCAACCTCTCTAGGTTTTTACTTGAACTATCCCTAAGGAACATGTTCCTTAGTGTGGTGCAGAAAAGGAAATTAAGGTCGAGGATGAAGCATTGATTATCCCTCTATGAAATTTGGAGAGGATAAAAGGGAAAGGTCGTAACAAGGGAATAGTGTAGGGTGGCATTTCCCATGGTGGGTCTTGTGGAGTCCCATCACTTTAATCTAAAGTATATGTAAAGGAAGGCATTGAGAAGTCTATGATTATTAGATTTTCTTTGATTCCAAAGGCCCTTAGAGATTAGAAGGGCCTTTACAGTGATAGGAAATGATCATTATCTCTCTAAATGTGAGGGGAGTGGAGGGATATCCCAAAATGTTATCCCTCTAGTGTATTTTCGAAGTTGTTAATCTTGATGTGGTAATAATACAATAAATGTTGTTTCTTAATGAGAAGGATTGAGCGGTTTTCACAAATATTATCTCAAGTTAGGAGACGTGTACTCTACACTTTATAGGGAAGTATGGGAATTTATTGTTGGCTTGGAACCCTTTGAATTTTCATTTGATTCCTTATATGTGTGTTGCAAGAATCCTTATGGAGGTGAAGTTAAAATATTTTGATAAAGTCATTAGAGTGGCAAATTCCTATGGTCACTATAGAAGCAAGCAAGAGTTTTGGGATGGTTTAAATAAAATGGCATCTTGTCCTTTGAAAATCTTATTTTTGGTGGAGATTTGAATTTTTAGCCCTGATTAGGGAGGTGTGGGGGCCTAGATATATAATGGATCTTCTTGTTGGATATCTCAACTCTTTTTTCAATGATTTTGGTTTGGTTGACATTCTTCCTAATCCTTTCATCACTTCTTGGAGAAATGAGAGAGATAAAGAGGAGGGGGTTGCAAAGAGACTAGACCGCTATTACATTTCACAGGTTCTTGTGTATAGTGTTGTTCATTATAGGTCTTGGATCATGAATTTATTGATCTCTGATCATATGCTACTGGTACTGGAATTGGAGGTTGATTATGATAAGATTAAGTATCCTTTCAAATTTAATTATGTGTGGATTGAGGAACAAGACTTCATTGACTTAGTAAGGGGAATTCGGAATTATTTGGACAATGGAGGAGAGTCCTCTCCAATTCTATCTATAATAAATAAATTAAAATCCTAAAAGCCATTAATAATTGAATGAGAGAAAAGAAAGAAGCTACCCCTCAAGGAAGAATTGGCGTCATTGGAACAAAGAATTCATTATATATTTTTCTTAATGTTTAGTGTAAGGTTCTTCTTGTTTAGGACAAAAATATGGTGGGTCATTTATCAACGGGAAAGGAAAAGCTATTGAGGTTAGAGGAGGATATGTGGAGGCTCAAAAGTAGAACCAGATGGTTGTCTAAATGAGATAAGAACACAACCCTTTTTCATAAATTTGTATAGGACCAAATAATTTTCAACTCTATTTGGGATCTTGGTAATGTGAATGGGGTTATAATCACCTCTCATAAATATCTAGAATAGGTTGTGGTTTCTCATTTCTAGTCATTGTTAAGAGAGTCTAAGAATAGTGAGGTAAATGCTATATGCTGATGATGCCTTACTACAAGATTAGCTCAAATGTTGCATGTGTGTTAACTTTAAGCATTAACAGATCATCTATTTGTACATTGTGCCTTTTCCAAGTTTGTTTGAAGGGAAGTGAGGTCTAATCTGGGGATTACTAGACTCTTTTATTTGGTTACTAGTTTTAGTTCTTGATTTTGTTGTTGTCGTGGTGCAAAGAGCTTCCCTTGTTTTTTTGGACCATTTGGAAGCATAAAAATAGGGTTATGTTTGACAATGTGTCTGCCAATGCTCATTCTATAGTATTGAATTTTGTTGTGACTTTTATGGATTGATTGTGGGAGTGAGGCCATCGAAGCCTAGGTCCATTATTGCTCCTGTGTTCTTGAATAATGTTCCTAAAGTTTTTTTATGGGGCTTCTCAAGATTGCTAGGAGTGGGGAGGTGTTGGGATGGTGTTATTTTCGGGAGAAGGCCATCTATTAAGGATGTGGATGTGTTGTGGTCCTTCAAAACATATTAGGGCCAAATTGTTAGCATTGTGTAGTTTGTTATATGTTTCCCATCTACATCATGTCTCTCATTTGCAGTAGTGGGTGACTCAAAAGGGCTCATTGATTGGTCACTCAAAAAGAGTAATATGTAGGTTTCCATGCTCGAGTGTTGGAAGGGAAGAATCAAAATGCTTCAGGAATTCTTTTTTGATATTTATTGTTAACATATCTATAGACAATACACTAATGAAACTAATTTGTTGTCCAAAAAGGCTTGGACTGTCGAGAAGGCATAATCTTTATTGAAGAAGTTTTGCATGGAAAAGTGTCCTCTCCAAAATCTCAGTATGTTTTCTAAAGGGTTCCTGTTGGCTTTGTGTGTTCTTTTTCTTGTATGGAATGTCACTTTTTTTCTAGAAGTGTATAATTTGTAGCTAGATTTTCCTGAACTTCTATGAGTTTCAACTAGATAAAACTATAACTATTAAATCCTTAGTCTCTTGAAATCTTTTTGATTATTTTATATAAAGAGGAAATATATATATGTGCTATTTATTTGGTAAATTAATAAATATTGTATACTTTGATTCATATGAATAACAAATATATTTTGTTTTCACTTAACAAAAAAAAGCCCATATAAAATACTATAAATAAAAATATATACTATAAATAAAAATACATTACAAAACATGGATCTCTTTCTCTCTCAAATATTTCCAAATGATTGAGCATCATGAGTTACCTAAGGTGAAGATAAAAAGGAAGGAAAGGCAAATTATACACGAAGGGGAAAGCAAATTCCAGAGGTTATCAAAGACACTCGTTTTTTATGGAATTTTTAAAAGCAATATAAATTGGTGATGGAATGGATTAATAAAAACAAAATCAAAAAACGTTAATTTTTTATTCCATTCTTCATGTTTAAGATCTCAAAGCCTCTTTCCTCACTGGAGCAATTAAAACATGGTGCAAGTTAAAAGTACAACGATTTTCACAACTGAAATTACTATAAAAGTGGTGAGATCACCACTCTGCATATTGAATTTGAATTGACAAGACATCAAGCAGGCAGGAAGTGAGAATTTCAAATCATCGACACCCTTAGTATATAATTAAATTCAGAAACGTCATAAAATTAAATTCATAGTATATAATTAAATTCAGAAACGTCATACTATTTTATGACGGTTAAATTGCTTTAAGTAATTTACCCGTCAAATTCCATCAGTCTCCTCTTTAAAAAAAAACATGTTTTATTTCAGGGGTTGGGATCTCTATGTTGTGGAAGTCAATACTTTTTGCGTGTACAGCAGGCAAGGGCGTTCATGAAAAGAAAAGTGAACAAATCAGAACCACAACCAGTTTTTGCATGACCCTCGGCCTTTCACTTTACTGTCACCCTTGATTTAATTGTCACGTTCTTCCTCTGAATTATTTTCAGAGAATAAGACAACCCGTGTCAGCTATAAATATGTCGTGTTAATGGTTATCTGTATATGTTTGTCGTGTTAATGGTACAGCATGAGTGGGCTTAATAGTTAAGAGCATGTGTTTCCTCTGTAAACTTTAGAAGTCAAGTCCCTTGTCTCACAAACAATCAGAGAATAAGATAACCCGTGTCAGCTATGGCTCCTATAGCCTTCAGATCGTCGTGAAAAATACGCCGTGTTAATTGTCATCTGCATATGTTCATTGTGTTAATGGTACAACATGAGCACAACATGAGTGGGCTTAATGGTTAAGAGCATGTGTTTCCTCTTAGAAGGTCACATGTTCAAGTCCAATGGGAGGTAGTGTATGTACACCTCTGTATACTTTTTATGTTGTTGGACTAACAGCTCCACATATAGGAATGGATCTTGTGGATTTACAGTCACCTTGGAAAAAGAGACTAATTATTTTTTGAAAGTTATGTTATTGATTGGAAGTTTATGTTATTGATTGGAAGTTTACTAACTGATTGCATTAAAAGTAGCTAGGTGCTTTATAGCTTAGTATGGAGGAGATGTTGTCACAAACTTAGCTTAACACTACATCAAAATATATATATATATATATAGAAAGAAAAACATATTCCATTTATAACAATGAATGAATGGATAACAAAGACTCATGACAGATAATTAAAAGAGTCACAAATAACACAAAATATAAAAAATAATTGATAAATGGATAACATAAATAAATAGATAAAATATCATTTAAGATTAACCATAATAATAACTGTTTGTTAGGTGATGAATGAATGGATAACTACCTTGCTGATAAATGAATGGATAACAAGAGGTCATGACAGATAATTAAAAGAATGTGACAAATATAAAAAATAATTGATAATGAATAAATGAATAACACGAATAGTTGATATATAGATAAAATATCTTAAACTAGTAAATAAAAATTATCTTATTCTTTTCAAAACATTTTATATAAATATTATCTTACTACTGCCTTTAAATGGTGAAACAGGCCGCTTAGGTAGCTACCTAAATCTGCTAATTTTGAATCAACGGGACTTGTCCTGCAACCTCCAGGTTGGTAAGATACATTAATAGTAAAAAAAATGGGCAATGAAAGTCAACGATGGTGAATGAATGTCTTTCTAAAGGTGATGGTAAATTGTTCAACCACTTTCCACCATTCAAATCCTTCCTCCTGGATTCCACATAAGATACATATTTTTAGTTAAATACTGCTGGAATGCACTGCGGCTTCATCTCGTCTGTTTGCATCAATGTAGAAATTACGAGTGACAAAAGTAATGCAAGATTTTTCCACACAGAAGTAATGCAAGATATGAAAGAGACTAAACACCACACACACAAATTAGGGACAAATTATTTTTATTGTCTTTTTCAAACTCATCAATTACCATTTTTATTAGAGATCTCATATCTATTTAATTAGGTAGTTTAATAATTCAATAATTAGGAAAGCCTATTATCTTCCCACAAAATTAATGCAACACTTCTAAGTGGTGAGGGCATCAACAGTATAAATAGAGTTATTTACGTGGTTTTAATCTCTCTCTTTAGTTGGGAAGAGACAATAAACAATGTATCAATCGAGTTATTTATTGAAATGACAAAGAAATGCAAGGAAATAAACATTTCTATAATTGACTTATGTGAAATAAGCATTTTGTAAAGTATGGGTTATTCAAAAACTTAAGTTATTTAAAGATATTTTTGGTAAAACAGAAAGGTTTATAAAGATAGGCTTAGCTGAAAGAATGGTTGATAAGAATTTTATTGATTGGGTTACTTTATTGGGTTGAGCTCTCAATAAGTTGTTTAATATATATATATAAAACATGGTTTTGAAATCTATGTAAAATGAAGGAACAATGAAGTTCCTTTCGGATTGATTTTAAAATTAAACATGTTTTTTTTTTAATTTTATTAATTATAGATATAATAAATAATAATATATATGTAAATAATAATATCAATTAAAAGGTTACACAAAATCATAAAAAGCGCACATGTAAGAGTGTATGACATAAAATCAAGAAGAATAAAAAGCCAAGATGAAGATGAAGACTCTTCGAGACCTGATACAAAATTTCCATCTAGAAGAATACAAAAGGGTCATCCTGAGACACAAAGCACATGTGACAAAGATGTTGGAGTTAGTACAAGAAGAAAACTACTATTTAATGAACACTCCTTACTTTCATTGGTGAAACCTAAGAACTTTGCAGAAGCCAGCAAAGATGATGATTGGATCAAAGCCATGAATGAAGAGTTGGATCAAATTGAGAAGAACCAAACTTGGGAACTAGTTCTAAGACCTACAAACAAGAATATTGTAGGAACCAAGTGGATCTTCAAAAACAAGTTCAATGAAATTGGAAAAGTGATAAGAAACAAAGCAAGATCAGTGTGTAAAGGATATGCTCAAGTGGAGGGTATTGGTTTTGAAGAAAACTTTGCACTTGTAGAAAGACTTGAAGCAATTAGATTTTTTTTGGCATTTTCATGTTATAAAAACTTCAAAGTATATCAAATGGATGTCAAGTCTGTGTTTTTGAATGAGAAACTAGAAGAGGAAGTCTATATTGAACAACCTGAAGGTTTCCACTGGTCAAAAAATGGAGACTATGTTTGCAAACTAAAAAAGGCACTCTATGGTCTGAAGCAAGCCCCAAGAGCATGGTTTTCAAGGCTAGATAACTACTTGAAGTAATAAAGATATAAAAGAGGATCCACTAATAGTAATCTCTACATAAAGATCCAAGATAAGAATATGATTATTGTTGTTGTTTATATGGATGCTATAGTATTTGGAGGCAATCTACAAATACTAAGTGTATACTTTGCTTCTGAAATGAAGAAGGAATTTGAAATGTCAATGTTGGGTGAATTAACATTCTTCTTGGGATTACAAGTTTATCAATCAAACAAAGGAATCTTCATTTCTCAAACCAAGTACATAAAAGGCATGCTTAAGAAGTTTAATATGGAAGACTCCAAGCTTGTTAGTACTCCTATGATCATTGGTTGTAAGTTAAGAAAGAATGGCGAGTCCTTGGAAGTGGATCATACCCTATATAGATCTATGATTGGAATCATGTTATATGTGACAACTACAAGACTAGATGTGATGCAAGTTGTAGGATTGGTTGCTAGATTCCAATTAGCTCCCAAAGAAACACATGTGGATGTAGTAAAAATAATTCTTAGATATCTGAAAGGCACTGTGGATTAGGGTTTATGGTACCCTAAATGTCAAGACTTCACTTTAAGAGCATTCACTGATGCAAATTGGGAAGGAAGTGTTGATGACCGAAAGAGTACCAGTGGAGAAACATTCTTTTTGGGAAATTGTTTAGTATCATGGTTGAGAAAGAAACAATCCTCCATAGCACTATCTACAATAGAGTCTGAATATATTGATGCTACATCATGTTGTACTCAAGTCATTTGGATGAAGCAGACATTGGAAGACTTACTTGTGAGGTATGTGCATCCAATAGTGATAAATTGTGACAATACAAGTACCATAAAGATATCAAAAAATCCTATCATGCACTCCAAAACAAAGCACATACCAATAAATTATTACTTTCTATGAGATCAAGTGTCTCAAAAAATGGTCAAATTGGAATATATTAACACTAAAGAAAAGATTGTTGATATATTCACTAAGCAACTACCCAAAGAAGCATTTGAGCATTTTAGGCATAAGTTGGGAGTATTCTCCTTATAGCGAATAAAAAGGAGAAAATCTAGCATATCAGGGGGAGATATGTTGACAGGGGGAGCTGTCAAAAGGAATCCTTTGTCATTAATGGCAAAGGGGGAGAAAATTGCAAAATTGAGAAATTATTGTCATCAATGCCAAAGGTGGAGAAGGTTGAGTATGGTTTTCATTGATGTCAAAGATGTTCAGTAATGATGACATGGCATGTAGGATGAAGTTGGCATAGATAAAATCAACATGTTGTCCCCCATGCTCTGGATACTTCACCTTCCAAATTTGATGGAAGTAAGAATCCACCCTAGGGTCAACACAGAAGTTCATGAGGACATTTTCAAATGCAAATTGATGAATAGGATTGATTGATTCTTTGATCAATTAATTGAGTTCTAAAATAACCATGGTACAGGGTCATTGATCGACCATCGATCACTGTAAGGATTGATGAAGATCCAAACACTAAATAGTGCTTTAAGTCTTACGGTGATGAATGGTTGAGGACGAGGCAAGGTAGAGATCTATGGTCAGGATTGAATCCAACACAAGAAGATATGAGCTAGTTAAAATTCTAGATGAACTAAAAAAATACAAGTTGGATAAGAAAATCGAAGGACTACGATCTAAGAGAAGATAAATTGACAATGAGGAATGGATCCACAAAATAAAAGTGCGCAGAAGATAACATTCTGGAGTGCCGAAGTGAAGTTCCGTGTTTGATAGTTGATCAACGGATGATGAGGATTTCGCAAGCAATCAATGGTTCACATAAATTGCGAAAAGAGATTTGCGGGAGGATATTGTGGAAGCCCATTTAGAAAAAGTTGGAAGACACATCTTCAATCCTCAACCCGCAATCCGCAATCCACAATCTGACTGCAGAGAGAACGTCGCGGACACATAATTGCGGAAGTCGTATTTTAAAATTCAGGAAATGCATACCCGCAATCCGCAATTGCGGAAAGTTAATTGTGGAAGGTGATTGAAGAAAGGTAAATGTGGAAATAATTGCGGAAAGATAAATCTGAAAAGGTAAATGCGGAAAGAAGGTTTGCCGAAAGATAAATGCAGAAAGGCAATTGCAAAAGGATTTCTATTGTGGAAAGGTCGTTGCGGAAAGGCAATTTGCAGAAGGTTTATGTTGTGGAAAGGTCGTTGTGGAAATGCAATTGTGAAAGGTCATGACTAATCAATTTAAAAAAATTCTATTATTCCTGTAGATTGCAGATCTAAGAAGAATATACATGATATGATTAGAAAATAACAAATTAGTTAATTCTGTTAAATAGAGTTATGATGAATAAAAAGGGACGTGTTTGAAAAGACATCATCTGTTGTGAAAGGTCATGATGAAGTTTGTGATGGTTCAAATGAAAAGACACAAATTTCCAAGATTGAAGGGATGCGTGTTAAAGGTATTTATAGACATAGGTTTGAGAGGAAGGGTGTGTCTTTGTAGTCCATATCGATGTAGCAACAAGAAAGACAAAGACCAAGGAAGAAAAACTAGTAATAGAGTTGAAGACATAAGAATATTTGGAAGTCTAAAGAAATCAAATTAGGGAGGCATAGTGGTGCTAGGGAAGGAAGCAAGCCTGCAGGGGGTTGTAGCCTCCTTCCACTAGTGGCTAGAGAGCAAGATGTTGTAGCAACCTTGTATTTATTAGCAGGAAAAAAAATTGGGGTGTTGATGCATCCTTTCTTTAGCAGTAAATAAACAATTTTGTAAAAATAATCTTATTAATGAGTTTGAGTTTGTGGTTTTCTCCTTGAGGTTTCCATGATAAAATTATGTGTCCTAAATTGTTTGATTCTTTGTGTGTCTTGTACTATTTGTTTTAATAAAATAAAAAGAAGGCAATACTGATTCACCCCCCCCCCTCTTAGTATTGCTGGATAATCCAACAAGGAAATCAAGGGTTGAATCAGAGTGTTTCCTGGCATATGGAAGGCCAAGGATCGAAGCATTTGTTACTTGATGGGGAAAACTCCAAATAATTTTTGTTTTTTGTTTTTTGAGCATCTCAATTTTGATGAGCTGTCGATAGATGTTGTAATTTTTGTATCTTTGTTTACATTAATAGAAATATCCATTTCTCTTCCAATTTATGTGAAATTATGAATATTTGTATCCATGGATGTAATGTTTTTATATAAATGTTTAAACTAAATATGCTAGACTAGATACTAACACATTATATACCATGCTTGTATATATTATTGTTTTTGAGGATGAATTGTAAAGACAAGTTTTGATCGAGATATCAACGGTGGTCTTCTTCGAACATCTGGTTGAGGTATGGTTCTTAGCCCTTACTGATTAGTTTCTTTTATGTATCCATCATGCTTTAGAATGGATTTATTTCTAGTGTTATACGATCTATTGTGGTCCACCTCAAGCCATAGGAATTTTTTCTCTGTAACACCAAAAATATAGGGGATGTTTTGAAGATCAATATTGAGGAATAGTCATAAATTTGGTCGGATAAACAATAATTAGTAAATGAAAAATTATCCCTCCCCATTGTGGTTATAAGGTCCATATAGAATTCTATACAACTTAGTGCTTTTTTGGAAAGAAAGAGTTGTACTTGAATATGTTAGAAAACTATACTTTCATGTTTATAACCTTGATCTATTAGAGAGTTTTTGAAACCCAATAAAGGTTTTGAGACTTTCTCTTGATGACCTGTCTTATACTTAGGGGTTATTAAAGATGAGTTTGAGTGTTAGTTTGGTTTCCGAAGAAGAAAATTTGGGTGTACTAAAAAGAATAGAAGGGTTTCAATTCTAATTTTTATTCTAGTCTTGAGGGGGTTCTGTAGTGAGTTAGTGTGTTGGTTCTTTTATGTGTTTCGAGATGGGGTCCCAGAAGTCTTGTCATTGGTTGTTGGGTGGAAGCTGACTTTCTCCATGTCTGGTGTTGGTTTTTTAGGGGTTATTCTTTATTGGTTGTTTTCAGTGCCAAGGTGGTATGTGGTGGAAGGAGTGGATTGCATTGGCATGGATTTTGAGCAACTGGAGGATGTCCTAGCATCTCTCACGAATCCCATTGTTAAAGAGGAAGTGGAATGAGAAGGGAGTGTTTGGATGGACAAGGATCACAAGTTGATGCTTTGTGATCTTAATTATTTTTCATAGGTAGGGAAGGATTGTCCTTAAATGAAAGGGAGATGACAAGGGGAGACATGTGGAGCCTCTTAACTTAAGTCAAGGCCTATTTTAATGTGGATGGTTATGAAGAGAATGTAGAAAAATAGAAAGGAAATTGTTCAAAGGACATTTGGAAGCCAATGTTATGGATTTATGAGTTAGTGGTTCTTTTATGGGAATTTTGGAGCCTAGATCCCCAATTTCTTAGTTGTTATGCCTTGCAATGTCTCCTATTGCTAGTGTGGAGCAAAATTATAGTTGGGAAGGGGTTTCAAAGAGAGGTGGGGGAAGAAATTGGTTAAATTTTGGGATAGAAGACAAGGTTTGGTGCTAGGTTCTGATGTGGGAATTTGAGGAGGTTATTGGTAAGTTTATATGCTACAATGCTAGTGGGTAAGTTCAATTTCTAGGTTTTATCCAGGAAGGATATTGGCCACTAGGTGGAGGAAAATTGGCATCCATTTTTGGGTTACCCGCCTCTTTCTATTTATGTGGTAAATATGTGTTTTATTTTATTTTTCTTTATGGAGAAGAAACTTCTAGAATTATTGGTGGTCTTTGGATATGTGGGGTAAGTAGTCTCATTCTTAAGCAGTCACATATCCTTTTTAATCTAGCTAAAGAGAATTTTCATTTTCGTCATGTGTAGGCTCTTCTCATCGATTTCCTAATTTTATTCTAGGACAAGGAGGCATGTGTTGCTAAGGGTAATGAGTTGGGTTGTTTTATTTATGTTGACGAGTGCTCCTCAACATAAGACAAGCGAATGGTGAATATTTTGGTTGAAATTGATATTATCCATGGTTTATTAGAAGATATTAAGATTGTTTTGAGAGGACATTCCTTTGTACAGAAGTTGGATTACTCAAAAGTGCCTTTTTGTTCCCTTTCTTGCATGATGACGAGTCACTTGAAGGAATAATGCCTAAAACTAGTTGTAAAACAAGTCATGGTGAATCCTATATTAAAGGGGGGTGCAAAGTATTCCCCCCCTAATTGTTCTCAAGAAACGGGTCCTAATTTTGTTTCTTTCAAGTTGAGGGTGGTAAATTCTCATGTTAAAGATAACGTAGGCACTGTCTCATAGGAGGAATCGTCATCATTCATTAGTAAGATGAAATAATTATCCCATCTATGTACAATTTTTTTATCCAAGAAAGAGGTTAATTACTCAAAACATTTTGGAATTTCAAAATTTTCTTTAATAGTGGCTTATGCGTTGAGAAAGAGGGGTTGGAAAGAGGGAGGGGTATTGTTCCAAGATTTGGGTCTGGGTATCCCCTCACTAGAGAAGGCCCTTGAGGTGTAATGATGTTTCTTATGGGACCTTTGTGGGATCCGGGAATAATATCAATGGTACAAAGGATTTAGCAACATTTCCCCCATTTCTAAATTCCTCTCAAGATTTCCCTTCTTTACTTATTTCCTCAGTAATGCGTGGTAAAGATCAAAGTGAGCCATCTAGATCATCTGAGTTTATTAAATTGTTAAAATATCTTATCCCATCTTAAAAGAGTTTGTTGGAAAATAAACTTCTCGATGGTTTTAAGTTGAACTATCCCTAAGAAACATGTTCCTTGGTGTGGTGCAGAAAATGAAATTGAGGTCGAGGATGAAGGATTGATAACCCCTCTATGAATTTTTGAGAGGGTCAAAGGGAAAGGTGGTAACAAGGGAGTAGTGTAGGGTGGGCTTTTCCCTGGTGGGTATTTTGGAGTCCCGTCACTTTAATCTAAAGTATCGGTAAAGGAAGGCAGTGAGAAGTTGTGATTATTAGATTGTCTTTTACTCCAAAGTTCCTTAGATCTTAGAAGTGCATTTATAGGGATAGGAAATGAGTGTTATCTCTTTAAATGTGAGGGGAGTGGGGGGATATCCCAAAATGTGTTAGAGAAGGGCGCCTATGAACTGGTGGATTATGAAGGAACAACCTTGGTAGATCCTATAAATGGGCTCTATCTTAAAAAATACTATGCATTATCTTCAGCCAGGGCTGATTGTTGTATATTATTGTACGATTTTTTGCATAGATAGGTTTTCTTATGGTGATCGGGTTTGTTGATTAGCATTTGCTTCTTATGGAAGATGTCAATGGAGTCTTTCGCTTACATAATATTCGCTGATGGTGCTAGCCATCACACTCAAAACTCACCCTCTGCTGCTTGGGTGATTTATACTGCTACGGGTCAGGTATTGTCTTCAGGAGGCATATGTTTATGACCTTTTTCAAACAATGTTGCTGAGTATAGTGTAATTATCGAGCTATTGCAGGATGCCATTTCACATTGTGTTCTCTCTCTTGAGGTATGTCTTGATTCGCAGTTAGTAGTGTCACAGATTAATGGCTTGTATCGTATTAGGGATCTGACATTACTACAAAGATTCTTACATGTGATATTGTTAGAACGACAATTTGAAAACATAACATACATACATGTTTTAAGAATTTTTAATCAAGTTGTTGACTCATATGCGATTGGCATTTGTTTCATAGACCATAAGCATATCACAAACATACATTTTTACACACATGTAAATAAATAAAATTGATCATCATAAAAATTTTCATTAAACATCCAAAATGTGACGTCATAATACAAAAATGGGGCTTCTGAGCCACCCAAATATAGTACACGGTAGTACAAAAATGAAGCACTCTCGAGTCTCTAAGCCTATGGAGGAGGGGGGTTCTGATCATGGTAGCACACCACGGCTCTAGCTATTCGTTGGAATAACTAAACCCATGCTCGTGGTACACCAACCACCTGACGTTGCATGGCCTCAGGAAAGTCCTCGACTTGCACCATGGCTACCCTGTTTGTCAAGCATACAAAGTTTGTGTGGATGCTTTGGAGCATCTGCTCCACATCCACACCCATGATGTCATATCCTCTTCCCCTCCGTATATGATGAGGGAAACCGTTAGGGCATCATGGTCCAACATCTGCATACACATGACAGATTGTCACTATGTGTCGTCACACTAAAACATGTCTTTTGAGTCAATATATCAAAAAAATAAAAAAATTTAATAATTCAAAAAAAATTTAAAAACGGGTTTGGAATTTGTTACCTATATCACCGTATGCTACTCCTGGTGGTAGGGGCATGTCCGGATCTCCCCAAAAATCTATTCCCGCATAGGGATAATCATCGATGGCAATAATTTGCCACTGCCACCATGGAAAGAAGTCAGTTAGGTAGGGGTTAGACACCCTACCTCCACCCAATCTATGCATAGCATCTACCCAACGTCGCTGGGCCATATTTTGAACCCCGTGTGGAGGAACATCAGCTCTAGGGCTTATCCCCGGTACACGCTTAAAGAAGAACGTGCTCAATATGCTGTCGAAACTAAAGTTTCACACCCTGCCCATCTTGCAGTCACTGAGATCCTACTTCATGCTACTCAATAGCGTAGTGCTCCAGTCATACACTATGGGTCTCATGCACTCCACTGCATATAACATCAATGGCAGCGAGGCCTGGTGGAGTGATGCTATACCAGCTATCCTACTGAGTGCCAATAATATGGCCTTCAGTCCTAGTACCTGGATGGATTTTGTTGGGATTTGACTCCCAACCTTTTCTGTGTCTAGAAAACAGTATACTGCAATGTACTCATCAATGGTGAGGCCACCTCCGGGCCTACAAGAGCATAGGTTCACCACCTCTCCCCATCGAAACAATCTAGTAATGAAATATATGTCCTCCACCTCTATAGTGAGGGACATCCCATCGATATGAAAGGAATATGAGTCCAGATCCCAGTAGTCTACTAGCATCTACAGGAGTCTTGGTTTGGCCCTCAAGCTATAAAGACACCAAAACTTATATAGCCCACATGCACGTAGAGCTTGTTGAGCCATTAAATCACTCCAAACAGCCTCTTCTACATCTCCATGTTCCCTCTCCCTCCATTCTAGAACCATCTTGCACATTAAAATTAGTTTTTGTTCATTATTTTACCTTAAAAAACATTGTGCATGGCCACATACACGACTGTTTGCAAAACAACCATGTATGTACGCAGTTTTGGGAGGTTTTTTCGCGTATAGCCAGCCCTATATGCAGAAAAATCCTTGATATTTGCGTGGGCTGAAATGGTTATTTTAGACTGGCCTAAAAATCAAAATTGACCATGGAAATTGAAAAAATTTGCATGAAAATGGAAGAGGAGGACATGAGAAGTTACTTGGAATAAATGGTGTCTATTTTTGCCAGACGAAGCTCCCGGAATTCTCGTTGGATGTTTTGAGCTCAAATGGGTAAAAATTTCAAATGATATGTAATTTTTGAATTTTTGAAATTTTTTACCCCCTTTCTATAGTTTTGAACCGTTTCTAACCATTTTGGACCATTTTGGACTAATTTGATGATGTAGGAGTCCATTTTGAGCATCGTTTCGACCATGGTTTTGACCCGTTCGTGCCGCTTTCAGGTATTATGTCTAAACTAACATATAGTTTATATTTCACATCCATTTGCACTTTGCATTACCTTATGACCATTTCATTATAACCTGAGGTATGAACCCATTCTATCTTGTCATGGAACCTTCTTGTTGTTTTAGAACTGACATGATGTGAATGGTAGATCTTAACCATAGATGGGTGCCCTAGTTAGCTCCTTTGTTGCATTTGATGCCCATGCCGACATTTTTTTTTTAGGGTGTGGGAGTCCTTTGTATAGTATCGTCATTTATTTGTGCAAGAGCCTCATACTCTTCTTGATCTTTTTGTTGGCCTTTTTCCCAAGGACTCCCTTATGTCAAGTTGTAATTGCACTATCATGAGTTTTTCCTGCCTCATTAAGCCTTATGTCGGCTTCCCTGACTTTGATTATCAGCTATATAGCCTGAGCTTGTCTCATGTCTAGCCATGTAGAGCCATTTTATATATCCTTTGCAGCTTGATTCCCCTTTTTTATTAGGAGGGGACTTTCCCCTAAGGGTCGTTATCCTACACATGTGTCCTTGCATTGAGCATAGGTATGTTCCACTACTTGGAACTAGTTTGTTTTCCCATTGACACTCATCTCCTCCTAGTCTGTAACTATAAAGCACTTTTATTCTTTTTCAAGATTTTCAAAATATTTGAAAAAGTCCAAAAAAAAAATCAAAAAACCAAAAAGCCGGACAAGAAAAGATGTTATATTTGGCAACAGTCGAGTCATGTTGCCTTCAAACAGAGCACTTTATATCACATCCGTTGGTTGGGTTAATAGTTTGACTTTAGGAGTTGTACTCATTTCTCTGAGTTTATCTCCACCAACTGGTTAAGCTTCCAGTCCCTATGGAGCCTTTGTCGATGCCTCCTGTGTCACAAAGATGTCCCAGTTTTGTATATCAAGTCTATTCTGCCTATATTCAGTCACCATTTTCCTTTATGCTCTTGTTCGAAGGAAGTTGAAACCTGAGTCGGCCATCCCTCAGTTCTCCTGATTTTGCATGTCGGCCATTCCCGGTACTAATACTGGTTCGTGCACATTATGATCGAGCCCTTCCACATTATACAACCTTGCTGAGTAACTCATGTTGGATGATGAGGGATGCATTAATTCCCTCCTTCCAGTGGATTTCATCCCATCGACTTTAGATCATTTATTCTGGGATAGGAATCTAGAGTCATTTTTGAGTGCATTGAGACTTGCAGTCATCAGTGGCAGGTTCTCTCGCCATCGACAGTTTTGGGAATACATCAATGTCCCTTGATTGATGGATCCTCTCAAGTGTTCAAACTCAACACATTTATTCACACTTATTAGTTTGCACTCTAGTACCTTAATTCCCATTTTCATTATTGGTGGGTGATCTCATGTCTATTAATGGTATACATCAATGACCGGTAATCAGATGATGGACTACTATGTTTGACCTCAACACCTCTATTCACATAGTAGGACATGTACTCATAGCAGATTTTGTAGAATACCTTCCATATTGGTGACATTTCATATATGCTACCTCCTTGATCGTGCCAATGTTCATGAGATTTCAGCTCTCGTGACTTGATTCCAGTGTATGTCAGATATTTCCAGCTATTATGGAGATCTTGATCCATTATATATCTTCATATTTCATGGCGATCATGATCCTTTATATATCTTCATCATGGAGATTCTGATCTATCTATATTGTACATGGTGATGACCACACATGTCATGTTTTGTATCATGCCTATTCATGGCCATTGTACTCTTATGTATCTGGGACTCCTATATCTACTTACAGTTATGTGTAGAGTTTGATCATTGTATTATACTATTGGATGGCTGGTTCTTCCACCTGGTTATTTATCACTCCACTTCTAGGATAGACTTATAATGTATTTTGGACATCGTATCACCCCTCTGACCTCACACATTAGGGGGCATCTATTACAACTGATTTTACCACACATGGTGGATCACACCTTGATGGCTTTCCTTCTCCCTCTGTAGACTCTTTAGACCCCATGGACCATTTTTGTACCTTTGATGTTTCCAATATCATCCCTAAAAACATGCATTATTTTCTATACACGACTTTTAAACCTATTCTCGCGTATATACGCGGATATGACCCTCAAACCCGCGTACATCGGGATGTGTGCAAAAGGCCAAATAGTTTTGGATTTTTCCTTGATGTGGATCCAAGTCACTTGTCTCTTGGCCTTCCATATGCCTTGAGATCACTTGGATTTGACCTTCCATTACCCCATTGAAGCACTATATAAGGATCCCTTTGGATACATTGAAAGAGAGGAATTGAAGAGCAAGAAAACTATAGTCCATTGTTGTCGAAGCTTATACTTGAGTTTGCATCTCTTTGTCCCTTGGAGAACTTTGTGTTCTTCCCAAGCTTTCCTTTGCTTGTGATATTGCTATGGAGAGATGGAGGATTGAAGTGGTGGAGGCCCATGTGGAGGACTCATTTTCTCCGATTCGCAGACGTGCCGACAGAGGTTGTCACTATTGTAATCTCTGATTTATATTAATAGAAATATATTTTCCTGTCCAATAATGTGTATTTAAATGAGTATTGAATCCATGGATGCTTTTAAATTCTTATATGTTATTTATTATATATGGGAGAGTAGGTCTAACACAATTATATAGCATGCTTGTCTTGTTTGTTGAATGTTGAGAGAACAAATTGCTAATACAAGCGAGAGTGGAAAAGCTCAACCGGGATCTACATAAACCGTCCAGAATAAGGTATGTTTTGAGAGCCTTTAGTGTTAGATGTTTGGTTTCTAGCCATAGGAAGTTTTCTCCGTAACACCAGATCATCCTATATGATGACTATTACAAATCTCGCACTAACACTTGTGACATTCCTCCAAATGAAGCTTGTTATATGTGTGATTACCTAGCTGACAGAATTCTATAGACTTGTGTTTTCACCGAACTCCCTGAGCAAACTTCACCTGGCAAGTGCACTGAACTCATATACCCCTCCAGAGTGCGTTGCTCACTAAGCATCTTCTTTCTCTTCAATGTTCCTCCTTACTTCCCTCAAGTGAACTTGTTAAAGAACTTTTATATCAAGTGCACGTGACCCAAGTATGGTCACACTCCCACTCGACGTGCATTTCAAGAAAGCATCACTCAATTTCTTGTCACCCAAGTTTTTTGACATCGCCCACAATTTTGTCTACCAATCTCTTGTCTAGTGCTATCATCCCCTATCATGTGTCCACATAGCAAGTCGTTTGGGGGATTCTCCCATGGAGTGCACGAGTGCTTGGTCAAGCTCTCCCGACTCCCAACATCAAGTGCACCAAATGGTCCTGAAGTGTGTGTATGGTGCTCCATCTACGCATCTTTTTTGGACACCACACTCCCTTGTATATTGCGCCAATGGTCAATTGTTAGCTTATGTTGTGGGAGTGTTGGCTATCTGGGCAGACCCGGGTTTACTTTTATACATATACCAACAATACCCCTAGCTCACTGGCCCTTTAGGCAACAGACCACAAAATGACCTGAAGTCTCACCTGAAGTGATCTTATGGGTTGGTCGAAGACTCAGGTGTCCTAAACTAGGTTATGTAGCATCCTTGGATCTTGCGGTTTCTCTTAGCCAGCGAGATCTCTCTGCGACACGCAGTTCTCTCTCTTACGTGCAGGTTCTGACAGGGGAAGGACTCCTATCTCATCGCAGCGACTCGGACGATGCGGATCTCTCCCTTTCACTTAACCCATGAGCTGCGCTATCTCACACCACAGCTCCTCTGATGGTGCGATATCACCTACTGTCAACGCGATATCTTCTATAGTACAGCCCACTGCGACCCTCACGGTCCAAAGGCTATCTCACTGGGAGGTATAACTTGGCTAACTTTCAACAAGATATTAAACACTCTGACTTGAACCTCCACAGTTCAACACACTCTAACTCAACTAAACTTATCTAGCCGAATAAGTATACTAGAAACACTTTAACATAATGACTTATTACTGTGTAAACCAAGCACTGATAAACTCATATGCAAACGCTTGATACATGTAAGTCCACCTTCAACATTCAATAATACTGTAACTGAATGAGGACATACAGACATTTACTAACTGATATACAACATTCATGTAACAGATAACAGATATCAACTAAGTAAACGCAATCACATGAAATAATCAAATAACACACTGGTTTTACGTGGTTCACTTCCAGGGTAGAAGCTACGTCCATAGAACTATGTTTATTATATCTTGAGAGAGAACACAGTTCTACTGCAACCTATTGTGTAGCTAGAGATATTCTGGGTAACTTCGCACTCACTGTTGGGAGCCCTTCTCTCCTAGATCTCTTCTCATCTCTATATTGCCTTCTTACAATATACTCCCTCTCTCTCTCTCTCTCTCTGTCAATCCTTGCAGATTGTTACATACATACTCCTGGAATCGGCTACTGGTTACAGTAAGATAACTATGGACTGAATAGCAAAACCAGAGCTCGACTCTATTACAATACAAAATAACCGTGAGCTAACAGACTACTGGACTCTCAGACTGGTTAACTGTATGAATAGCTATAGGTTATCCGACTAGCTAACCTTTTACACTATAGTTTACATCCCTTTATAGGTGTCCCGATAGTCTCGCCTTTACAACACTGTGGGCCTGTCCCAACAGTAACCTAAAAACCCTAACTGGTGACAGTCAGTGTATCTGTACTTGGGGTAGTCGCTTTTCGTCACACCACTGCTCTCTGTAGTCTTCCATGCTTCCTGGTGCTGACCATGGGTACTGGGTGTCGCTTCCCTTTTTCTGTCCTTTGTCTTCAATACCTCCGCCTCGTTGCTCCTTTTCCTTTATGAGGGTAGCTGAGCCCTCCTGTCTTCCGTTGCTGCCTTGAATGCAGTGGGTGAGCTCTCTCTTCTCGGTCACTGCCTTTAGTGCAGTGGGAAAGCTCTCTCCTCTCGGTCGCTTAGGTAATGTCGTCTTCTTTGACTTCTCTGTC
The DNA here is from genome assembly GCA_001517045.1 of Pseudotsuga menziesii. NCBI lineage: Eukaryota > Viridiplantae > Streptophyta > Pinopsida > Pinales > Pinaceae > Pseudotsuga > Pseudotsuga menziesii. The sequence goes on from LPNX010375365.1 coordinate 160,833, forward strand.
CTGATAGTCACGGTTTTCGTCTCTGATCTGTAGTTGGAAACATGCTACGTCGTCGTATCTTTACCTTATCTCTTATATCTTCACCAAAACTGTCTATCCGCCAAAATGGCATATTTTCCGGTAGCTGCGGGAACCTGCTCCAACAGTCCCCTAACACTTACTTGTGGCTCGTCCCCAAGCCACTACTAGCGGGCTTATCCTGTTGTAGCTTCTCCTTGGCTTCTTGCGAAGTCTTTGTAAGTTTCTACCGAAGTCCTATGACTTCGTTCTGCATAGCTTCTGTAACTTAGTTCATTGGTCCCTCTTATCTTTCCTTCCCTCATTTTCATGCTCTCGCTCTCATTGCTTACGAGACTTTTACGGATCTTCAGGTTTTGAGAAGTCTTCCATAGATATCCTTTCCTCTTTATCTGGGTTAGAAATTTTATCACAAGGAAAATAGAAATCTGTATCTTCCATCCTTCTCAAACATTTCATTCAGTCTGGATCCGTCCTTACGAGAACTATATAGGCCTTGAATTCCATTCTTAGAACAAGCGTTCCTTTCCTTTTTCCTTTTGTTTTTCTGTGTCTCGGATGCCTATTTCTTGGTCCTTTCATCTTTCCATGAGATCTTCTAGGAAACTCCACACACACAGCCAGGAGCCCTTCTCTCCTAGATCTCATTTTTACTTTCTTCTTGCCTGTAGGTTTCTTCTCATCAGTCTTCTGCTCTGTTTTCTTATCTTCAGTGATCTTCGCGTCTTCCTGCTTCTCTATAGCAAGGACTTTGATGACATATTCTACATCTGGCACTTGACTCCTTGTCCTTGGCAGTTGTCTGAACTGTGATGCTCCTAATTTCACAACCTTGGGAAGCATCGTAATAGCGGAGACAAGGCCACCACGCTAGAACCTTTCCAAAATGTCTTCTATAGGTTCCTCCTTAGACAGGACCCACTCGGTGCAATACTCTGGACGGGAAATGGCTGAAAAATAGGGAAATCACAGCACTCTGTAACGAAATTAGCTCTACATAGGGAAAACTTAACAACTTATGCTTGACTCCTCATCCTTGGCAGCTGTCTGACCTATGATGCTCCTAATTTCACAACCTTGGGCAGCGTCGTCATAGTGGACACAAGGGCACCACGCTGGAACCTTTCCAAAATGTCTTCTATAGGTTCCTCCTCAGACAGGACCCACTCGGTGCAATACTCTGGACGGGCAATGGCTGCGAAATAGGGAAATCACAGCACTCTGTAATGAAATTAGCTCTGCACAGAGAAAACTTAACAACTTACTCTATAGCTCTCGGATCTTTGCAAAAGTAACTGTCCTGAATGAATGATCTTTGCTTTTATGCTGAAGGTGATAATCCCAGACGCAGTGGTCATCTAGGCTGAACCCGTTGGTAGTATTAATTGCATGGACGAGACCACACCCGTCATCCCGATCCTTATTAAATGCTGAAATCTGATCAAATTTCCCTCGAAACCTATGTGCAGGCGTCGGTCTCATCGAAGATTTACTAAATCTGGAAAATTTATTATGTTGTTGCCAAATCTATGGTAAGGTATACCGGTCATTTCTTCATCAACTGCCTGTCAGAAGGCGAATTGACTGGCCCTCTGTGCTTTTCCAGAAGTGTCTACATGGCATGGGGAATCATCGCCTTACCGCGATGTCACACCGCATCACCTATACAAAACAACTTAAGTGTTTTTTTTTTCAACACAAAAACTCTCCTCATGCGAATGCTTTTTACCTGTCAGTGTAGACTAACTACCGGTGTGATGCCTCCTTTCAACTACACTAGACATCTACACTCTCATAACTGTCTGAGTTAAGGCTGGGACATGGAGTGGCTAGCACTGTAAAGCTTAAGCCTACTACCATTAATGAAAGTGGGAAGAAGCTCCCCATTCAGTTTGCTGAGCTGAAAGGTACCTCCATCTGTAACTTGCTAAATCTGGTATGGCCCCAACCAATATGTCTTGAATTTTCCTAGAAACTTCATAAACTTACTGTCATAGAGGAGGACTAGGTCTCCTATCTAAAAATTCTTGTTCTTTACATGCCTTTCATGCCAAGCTTTCTCTCGTTCCTTCTGCACTTTCTGATGGAATCCTACGATGAACCTGTCTTCCTCTAAGGCAAGCAGATGCGCTAGCCTTTTATTCATCGTATCTGTGTCTGTCATCCCAGTGATCTGAGCAATTCTTAGACTGGGCATAATATACTCCATAGGCATAACAACCTCTTGTCCATACACCAAGCTGAAAGGTGTATGTCCTGTGAGCTTCTTGCATGTCGTCCTATAAGCCCATAAAACAGCATTAACCCTGAGGTCCCAATCGTTTCTTTGGCTGTTGCAGATCTTAGTAAGAGCGTTTTCTAAAATCTTGTTAAAGGCCTCCACCGTACCATTAGCTTGTGGGTGGTAGGGAGTGCTCTTATGGTGCTGTATCTGGAATTCTTCTGTCAAGGCCTCAATGGTGCGGTTCAAGAAATGTGTGCCTTGATTGCTCATCAAAATTATTGGACATCCAAATCTACTAATGATGTTCTCAAAGAGGAACTGTGCAGCTATAGAAGCATCACAATTCCTTACTGCTTTAGCCTTCACCCATCTAATGAGGTATTATGTTCCTATGATGATGTATCTCACACCAGTTCATTTTCCTGGTGGGTTGATAGGACCCATAAAATCAATAGCCCATTTTTCAAATGCACGCAGCGTAATCTGTGGTCGCAGCGGCATTTCATCTCTCTGCGAAGGTTTTCCTACCCTCTGACAGATATCGCAGCATCTGCAAAATTCCTTAGTATCCTTATGTAAAGTAAGCCACCATAATCCTGCGGTCAAGATTTTCTGCATAGTCAGCTTTCCTGCGAAATGACCTCCTGCGGTACTGGAATGTGCTTCTCTAATAATGGCCTCTTTCTTGTGCGGCATGATGCATCTGCGCAGGACTTCATCTGGACCTAACTTATATAATTGTCCTGCAATCAAAGTGAAGTCTGCTGCTTTGATAGCTAGCTGTTTCTTTTGCTGCTTGGTGAACTCAATAGGTGCCCATCCTATAGTGAGAAAGTGAATAATATCAGCATAGTACTCGTCTGCGATATGAATAGAAAACAATTTCGCATCAGGCAAGTTGTCCTCTAGGTTACTTGGCTCTTCTCCTGAGTCTATCCCCAACAGATGATCAGGTCCGGCATTCAATCTTCCTGGTTTCACAATGATTTCAAAATCATACTCCTGAAATAGGAGTAACCATCTGCATATTCTTCGCCCTAACACTGGCTTATTGACCAGATACTTCAACGCTGAATGGTCAATAAACATCTTGAATGAGGCACCCAACAGGTAGTGCCTGAAATTCTGTAGAGCGTACACCATAGCTAAGCCTTCTCTTTCTGTCGTGGTGTAGTTCTTTTATGCTGTAGATAGCTTTCTGCTGGAGTATGTGATAGGATGATTGATACCCCCTTCTCCTGGTTGCGTGAAAACAATCCCTAGTACGATGCCAGATGCATCCACATGTACATGAAATGGCTTAGTCCAGTCTGGAAATACTAAGATGGGTGTTGTAACCATCTTCTCTTTAAGAGTGTCTAGACTTTTCTGGCATTCCTCATTCCATAGGAATTTTACATCTTTGTTTAACAGCTTTTCCATAGGTGTTGTGATCTTTGCATAACCTTTGATAAATTTTCTATAGTACTCGATATGACCAAGTACTATCCTAAATTGCTTGACTAAGTTGGGTGCTAGAAGATTTACAATGATGGAAATCTTTGCAGGATCTACCATCAAGCCTTGTCTACAGACAATGTGACCCAACAAAATACCAAATGGCGCACAGAATATACATTTTTTCAAGTTCAGAGAAATCTGGTACTGCCTACATTTCTCTAACATCAGTCTTAAATATCCTATGTGCTTGTCGATTAATCCAAATACAATCCAATCATCAAAATAAACATCTAGGAATTTATGGATGTATTCTTTAAATACAGCAACTACTACTCTAGAAAAGATAGCTGGTGCATTTTTAAGACCAAAGGGCATTACCGTATACTGGAATGAGCCCCATTCTGTCACAAAAGTGGTCTTAGATTGATCTTCTGGGTGGATTCTGATCTAGTGATAGCCTAAAAAGCCATCAGTGAAGGAGTAGACCTCCTGTCCTCCCACATTGTCTAGAACTTCATCAGTAAAAGGTGTCGAAAATGGGTCATGAAGTGATGCATCGTTCAGTTTGCGTAAATCAACACAGATTCTGATTTCTCCTTTGATTTTCTTCTCTTGCACGACCATGGGACTAACGCATTCTCTTTCTTCCACTGGTTCAATGATGCCTGCTGCTAGCATCTTATCGATCTCATCCTTAACTTTTTCTTTGTGCCAAGGATTTAATCTGTATGGACGCTGCTTAACTGGTCTAGCATCCTCTTTCAATGGTATCCTCATTACTCCCAAGTCTCCAACTATTCCCTTCATCTCTGTGAATTTGGTGGGGAATAAGTCCTGATAGTCATGTAACAGATCTGCAATGTTTCCTACCGTTTCATCATTCCAATAGTCTCCAATGGATGCAAACTTTGGTTCTGTGTCTGTGCCAATGTTGATCTTCTTAATATTAATAGGCTCGGTGATAGCTGGAGTCTCTAGCTTTGGTCCATCAACATCACGAGTCCCTTCTAACTCTGGGATGTTGATGTTGCGAGGATCCTCATCCTCCTCCTCTAGTTCGGCTGTAAATTTATAACACTCCTGCGCCTGGTCCAATTGGACAGCTTAATCAGGTTGAGCCGTCACTGATAGGGTACAGTCCTCAAAGATATTACTCTTTATAATGTCTAAATCCTGATTAATGCTTGGGTACTCAGATTCAAAAGCAAAAGTGAGTTCAAAGCTATCTATCATAAGTGGCCATGTAGTTGTTCCTCTGCGCAACTCTGTCTCTGTGTACCATATCTTTGGAATTTGGTCTAAAGTGTGAATGAATCGGTGAACCCATTCATCCTCGGGAATGTCCAACCAATCCTGTTCACAGCTCTGAATGTGTGACCTGGGGTCACTTTCTCCTGTATATTTCTTCTATAGACACTCTTTGTCATTAGAAAACTTGATCACCGTCAATCTCTTGAAGTCGTCCCATAACGCGATATGTTGCTTGTGTGCATGCCACCATCTTGCAGGTGTGGCTCTTACTGCAAGGTCAATCGCTGACATCCTCTGCTCTTGAGGAATTTCTTGTTCAAACTAGTATAAAAAGTCATTGACATTCTCTAAGACATCAAACGACGGAATATCCTTAAGCTCTACTCCGATCCATCGTAGTGACTTAGTTAGATATGCACATCTGCGAACTGAGACTTCATAAAGTCTGTTCTGCCAGTTCTCTAGACCAACATCCGAATCCGATGCGCATGAGCTGTCGCATCGCCAACTGATATTTCCTTCTGCGGTTGGGTTGATGTAGTCACTCTGGTTGGCAGTTATCTGATAGAGGCTCTCCATATTACACGCGTTGTCCTATGCTTGGATAGGTTCAATATATCTCGGACCCTGAAAAGGATCCAACGGTGCGATGACACGGATCTGTGTATCCTCAAAGGTCATTTGTCTTTTCTTTAAATCGATAACAGCCATGTTATCGATTTCCCAATCAATACCTAGTAGAGCTGGATACAGTCTACTATCGCCAATGATTTCTATAACTTCAAAGTCTGCAAAACTATGAACTCCATCAATGTCAATTGGCACTTATGGTAATTGACCCAGTGGTGATACCCTCTGTTGATTGGCTAGTCGCAGATAGATAGGCGATCTGGCTAACTTGGGGCTACCCATCTGTTCCCATGTCTGCTTAGTCATAACATTTACCTCTGATCCTAAGTCTAGGATTACCTCATCCATTTCAAATTCTCCAACTTGTGCTGTGAGTCGCATCTCTCTTCCTGTTCTTGTATGGCCCATAATATTATGAACAACACCCTGTGCACTGTTCACAGAAGAAGATGGCGGATACTGATCTATGATGTGCTGAAGCTCTCTGATAGCTTTCTCATTTCTTACAAGTTTCAAGCAACTCTGCAGGAAGGATTGTACGCTTCCTATCGACTCATCCTCATCGCATCTTCCTGATGTGGTAGCCTGCGATGTCTCCACAGGACTAAGGCCACAAGGTGTTTGCTACGATATTCCCCTAGGTGGTTGTACCTAGGGTCCTGATTGTATAGGTTCATTAAAGAAAGTTTTAGCTTCCTGAAATGTTTCTTTATTCTTTTGCAGGTCGAGTTGTGTTGATTTATTAGTAGCTTTGCGCACCTACTCCGGTCCTGTGTTCTCTTCACTATCCTGCGGTGTCCCACTAGTGCAAGCACCGCTGCAAGTCACAATGTTGACTCTTGGTTCTGGCTCTTTCTGCTCAGTAGCGATAAGCTGGATGTTCTGATGTACTGCTGGCTTAGGTTCCCTGATCTTGGCTAACAAGGTAGGACATTCCTCTATAGGGTGATCGTAAGATTTGCAATAATTACATGTCGTAGGAGGGCTCTAACAGTCCCTAGCATAATGTCCTACAACTCCACAGTTGTAACAAGTAATCGGTCCATGGCCATGGCCAAATCCTTCACCACAGCCAAAGCCTCCTCCACGGCCTCATCCTTTGAAGCCTCCTCCATGGCCTATAGGAGCCGGTTCATGCTGTGGTCCTGCTGCTGGACCCTGTGTCTCTAATTGGACTCTGTACAAGTCATTTTTTCTATCGACCATGAGATCGTAGGCTCTGCAGGTATGGTCATCGTGTCCTACTGACTTACAAAAGGTACAATATAAGTTCTTAGGTGTCTGTACATACTTTTGAAGTAAAGGGCATCGCTGAGGCAGATGTCCTCTTGTTCTGCATAGTTCACACCATGGCCCTTGAGTTTGTGCTAATGGGTTAGGATCCCCACTTGCTAAGTATTCAACAAATACTAGACAGTTATATTTAGTATGGCCTTGTGCTTTACACTTGATACACCATATGTCTTGTGCAATCTCTTTTCCTTTTCTAATCTCATGCATTTGTAATGTGAGATTTGCTAACTGGTTTTGCAGGTTTTTCATACCTGTACTGGTCTCAGCTAGAGGTGATGCCTCTAGTTTCATTGCCATCTCCAATGCTTCATCCTGCGTACGGAGTCTCTGCTGCATCAGTGGATGTCTAATATCCGGGAGCAGTGCTGTGATGAACCATTCCTTATGCTTCTCCAGCGCAAACTCAAAGCTAACTTGGTCTATGAGAGCTTTAAATTTCTGATCGAAGTCCCATACTGACTCTATAGGTAACTGTTTAATGTCTTTGAGCTCTATGATACACTGTGATTCAGACTTGGGCTTCTTAAATTCTTTAATCATGGCAGTCCTGACCTGTATAAGTGTTCTGGGTATCGCTGAGGTATACTTCATATACCATGTTAAGGCTCATTCCCTAAGTGTGGTGACCAACTGTACAAGTTTAATATTATCATCATGGATTCCTTTAATGGTCCACACGGCTTCACATAGAAACCAGTGCTGCTCTGGGTCTTCTACCCCTGTACCCTTAAAAGTAGGTAACTTCATGTCATCCCCCATTCTATTTCTATGTGGTGGATGCTGATTTGCTGTGTTACTACCACTTGGTGGTGTAGATATAGGTGTAGGTGATAGCGGTAGTATGTGCTGTGGGTGAACTACTAGATGGAGTTCCTACGGGATTGTTCTGAGTCCCGATCTGTTTCTGTGGAGTATAAGGGTGGTAAGGGATACCCCCTTCTGTTCTTTCTGTATTACTATGACTCTTTTGTCTAGTATTATCTAAACTTTCTTCAAATATGGGAGATTTGAGCTCTACTTTATATTTCTTTCCACTATGTGTATGTCCAATGTCATCAAAATCACTCTCAAACTCTTGTGACATTACACTTTCTTAGCTTATTGGTCTAAAACTATATCCATTCTTCCTTTTTCATATAATAACATCTTAATGGACAAGTTTAAAGATTTTAGGTACTTACTGCGATATCCTTTGAAGAAGTACCGCTCAGCCTCGGTGAAGCTTTTTGTCTGTTCAAATGCAAACTCTGTGACAAAGCCTTCTAGCACACTCGCAAGCCAAAAGTCGACTACTCGTGTAATGGGATTGTTTATGCTTTTCATGGTGTGAATCAGCTCCGGTGTCCACACGATGTTTCTTTTCTTTCTGAATATACTCCGACTAGTCAACTTTGATAACCAGTCGTATAGCTCATTTCCATAGGTCGCAAAAAATATCGTATGCAGGTCTGTGTAGATATGTTTTTGCAACCAATCCTCTGTACTCAATCTAGGACTCTTGTTCTCTTGTGCAGCAAACTCTTTCTCCTTAGACCCAAGCCACTGGTTGAGTTCATCTCTAGTAGGATGCCAAAAAAACATTAGCTCTGTAATGTGTTCAAAGCCGGCAACAGAACCATTTGTTGGCTATCTAGGAAGACCTGGGTTTACTTTTATACATACCAACAATACCCCTAGCTCACTGGCCCTTATGGCAACAGACCGCAAAACGGCCTGAATTCTCACCCAAAGTGATCTTATGGGTTGGCCGAAGACTCAGGTGTCCTCAACTAGGTTCTGTAGCATCCTTGGATCTCGCGGTTTCTCTTAGCCAGCGAGATCTCTCTGTGATGCACAGTTCTCTCTCTTATGCATAGGTTCTGATAGGGGAAGGACTCCTATCGCATCGCAGCAACTCGGATGATGTGCATCTCTCCCTTCCGCTTAACCCACGAGCTGTGCTATCTCACACCGTAGCTCCTCTGACGATGCGATATCGCCTACTGTCAACGTGATATCTTCTATAGTACATCCCACTGCGACCCTCACGGTCCAAAGGCTATCTCACTAGGAGTTATAACTTGGATAAATTTCAACAAGATATTAAACACTCTGAGTTGAACCTCCACAATTCAACACACTCTACCTCAACTATACTTATCTATCCGAATAAGTATAATGGAAACACTTTAACAGAATGACTTATTACTGTGTAAAACAAGCACTGATAAACTCATATGCAGACGCTTGATACATGTAAATCCACCTTTAACCTTCAATAACGCTGTAACTGAATGAGGACATACAGACATTTACTAACTGATATACAACATTCATGTAACAGATAACAGATATCAACTAAGTAAACACAATCACATGAAATAATCACATAGCACACTGGTTTTACGTGGTTCACTTCCAGGGTAGAAGCTACGTTCACATAACTGTGTTTATTATATCTTGAGAGAGAAAACAGTTTTGCTGCAACCTATTGTGCAGCTAGAGATCTTCTGGGTAACTCCGCACTCACTGCCGGGAGCCCTTCTCTCCTAGATCTCTTCTCGTCTCTATATTTCCTTCTTACAATATACTCCCTCTCTCTCTCTCTCTCTCTCTCTCAATCCCTGCAAATTGTTACATACATACTCCTGGAATCGGCTACTGGTTACAGTAAGATAACTATGGACTGAATAGCAGAACCAGAGCTCGACTCTATTACAATACAAAATAATAGTGAGCTAACAGACTACTGGACTCTCAGACTAGCTAACTGTCTGAATAGCTACAGGTTATCCGACTAGCTAACCTTTTACAATACAGTTTACATCCCTTTATAGGTGGCCCGAAGGTCTCATCTTTACAACACTGTGGGCCTGTCCCAACAGTAACCCAAAAACCCTAACTGGTGACAGTCGGCGTATTTGTACTTGGGGTAGCAGCTTTCCGTCACACCACTGCTCTCTGCAGTCTTCCATGCTTCCCGGCGCTGACCATATGTATTGGGCGCCGCTTCCCTTTTTCTGTCCTTCGTCTTCAATACCTCGGCCTCATTGCTCCTTTTCCTTTATGAGGGTAGCTGAGCCCTCCTGTCTTCTATCACTTCCTTGAATGTATTGGGTGAGCTCTCTCTTCTCGGTTGCTGCCTTTAGTGCAGTGGGTGAGCTCTCTCCTCGCTCAGGTACTGTCATCTTCTTTGACTTCTCTATCCTGATAGTCATGATTTCTAGCTATGATCTATAGCTGGAAACATGCTACGGCGTCGTATCTTTACCTTATCTCTTATATCTTTGCCAAAACTATCTATCCGCCAAAATGGTAGCTTTTCCTGTAGCTGTAGGACCCTGCTCCAATAGGAAGCGCACCTGTATAGAGTCTACTTTCCCCACAATGCATGTGTTCCTTGCCCCCATCACTATGGGTGAGGATTATTTATAACCTGTTTCTTTAAGCCAACGAACGTACACTTCCTCTATTAAACTCCTAGCCAAATCCTTGGGTTAGGAGCGCTTGGTTCCTTAGGCATGAAGGTGGCGCATTTCATGTTGCTTCTATCTCAGTGTTATTGTACCCAATCGTTTTCAACACCAGTGTTAGTTCAAACTTCAGGACTCCAAACACACTGCTGATCACATCTTTCGTTAACCCACAACATTGTTGTGAACCTGTCAAAGGAGTCTCCTCCACCTTTTTCCGTTGCAAATTTTTCTTGGCTCGTCTTTTAGCACTCTTCTTTGACACCTTAAACATATTGCTTGTATTTCTTCTGCAGACGTTTCAGTGCTCCAAACATTCCAAGGTCTCTAACACTCCTTACTCATATTTCTTTTGAAGGGATTTTAACTCTACTACAACCCCTTAGGTCTCCCCCTCATTCACTTTTCCATACAAGCACTTACTCTCTAGGTAAGCAAGAGTTGTCTCCACCTCCCTTAGACGACAACACACTTTTTCCAATTGAGTCTCTTGTGACAAATGAGCTTCCAAAATTTCTATGGCATGAGTTCAAATTACCATGATTTATGCCACATCTCATGATGGGTAATCTTCATTGGTGTTTCTCTTAGCATTCTTGGTTCCATCCAAAACCTGCTCTTTGTTTGTCTGTACTGACACCTGCTCGTGTGGCACCAAGTCAAGCCTTGACTTGACTAGAACATCATTTTTATTGGTCTCTAGACGAGGTCCATAATGTGCTTCTGATGGCGATCTCCATGGACGGTGTCAGGTAAAGCGACAACTTGCTTTCATGTTGGTACAAAGCATCACCCGAAATACACAATGACCCAATCTCCCAATGGATGGTCTTCACACGTTCCTCCAATGAAGCCAACCTTTTTGCCGAAGAATTGTTAGCTTTTGATCCTGCAATCTTCGTGTCTTCCCTAACCAAATTGCAAAGCTATCATATGCTGCGTTGAGGAAATTTTTTGGACATGCCTGATCCATAAAGCATCTATATTGAGGACATGTGCGGTCAGTGTCCCAACCTTCTCTTCAATGTCATCGACAAGATCCATGCTCCAGTTTCTTCTAAAAACACTAAGTGACTTGCGTGTGGAACTAGAACATCACAGGCCAACCAATGTAAGTCTTGTCCCAAGATCATCGAGTGTTCATCTAGCAGAACAAATTTCAAATCCATCTTTTTGAACCACCTTCTGACTTTAATTCACGTCATGCTCACCCTTCCCATCATTGTCTTGATACCTAAGTTCACCACTTTGAACTTAGCTTGAATGAACTCAAGTTCCCTTTGAAGAGATGTCACAGTATTACTACTCACCAAATTGTGGGTAGCTCTAGTGTAAATTAAAACATACACCCTAGGGCCACTTACTAATGCTTCCACAAAAAACATACCTTGTTGGTTCCTTTGCAGGTTTACGACTTTCCCTTCTGTTGTTTCATTGAGGAAATATTGCACTGCATTTATTGCTTCAGTGACCTCAACTGAACATGGAGGTGTTTCCAAAACCCTCATTGCTGCCATCTTCTCTATGGGTTTCTTCTATAAGAACGCTTCCCTCACCAAAAAATCCTTTACATAGTGATTGTTTCCACAGATATAAATGCATTTTTTATTAGGTGCATCTGACTGTGTCCGGTTTGACTCTTCCTGAGCGTCTTGTGACTCCACTTGAGATTTCCTTCCAACCACTGCCTGGTTGAAAATTCCCTACAACCGATGTGCTTCATGTTTTGCTTGAACCAACCGCTGAAATATTTGGTGCATTCTACACTTAATCTTTCCACAACACCCTTTCGTCGCTTCCAGCAAAGCTCCTTGTAACTTCTCTATGCCTTGTTCTCTTATTGGTTCTTCTTGCGAATCTCCTTCTTTAGGCACCATGGAAATGCCCAACTATACCATTTAATGAATATTTAGCTTCCCTGGGTTCACTTCACAAGTGCTCCAACCCGATCTTGTCATCGTTCCTAGGTTCTATTCATGAACACTTCCTGGCAATTTCGCAGGTGACACGGTCGTTCATAGTAAACATCCGTTGAGAGCTTCAACATGTCGCGTGCTCCTCAATGAACTCTCCAAATTTCTTTTATTTGAGTGCTCAACCTTTGTCTACATCATCAACAGTCACAACACTCAGTGAAGCCACTTGGAGAGAAAACCATTGTTGTCAGTCGAAGGTTTTGTCTGACTTTGCTGCTGCATTTAAGGTTCTCCAACCAAGCACACCCACAATAGATTCTCCTGAGCTCTCCTTTATTCCAGCGACAATTATTCCAAGTCTTCCACACTATTGTCTCCCTATTCTTGGTCTACACAAACTCTGAGCGAGCATTCACCTATTCACAACCTATGGTGCATCCAAGCTGTGGAACCCTTGGTGAACTCTGTGCATTCACCAAAAATTTATCTTCAAAGCATATTTTCTGCTCTCTGATACCAACTACAAAATCCCTTCCTAGTGATCATCACTTCTGCGACTAGCTAAGGTGTGCGACATTGCTAGGTAGGTGTCTTGATGGCTTGGTTGCTCAAGTTCCCGCTGACATACTACGCCTAAACAACATAAGTATTTAACACTTTAACTTGTTAGCACACTTTTTAAATTTTATGAAACTAGCATATCAAGATCCAAACACAAGAGTAAAGGTGAGGTTTCCCAACTAGCGCACCCCTGTAATATTTTACATAAAATACAAAGACTACATTAAGGGGAGGTTCCAAACCAACAAATATCCTTGTGTGCGCCCAACAAGCTACCATGCAAATTTAATTACAAGAAGGAAGTGAATTGTCTCCTCTACTGATGCCCAGCTTGTCCTAGATGATGACTGTTGCAACTCTTGCTATGATGGTCATGAAATTCTCCTAGCAAGTGCTGTCATTGAAATCCCTAAGAAAAATTCACCTGGTAAGTGCACTCCACTCGGATACCCTCCAAAGTGTGTTGTTCACCAATCGTCTTCCTTCTTTTTGATGTTCCTCCTTCCTACCCTTGAGCAAACTTGTTGAAGCACTTTTATATCAAGCATGTGTGACCCAAGTATGGTCACACACCCACCTGACATGTATTTCAAGTAAGCATCCCTCAGTTTCTTTCCAACCAAGTTTGTTGACGTCGCCTAGCAACCTATCCTCCTATATCTTGTCTAGCGCTAGCGTCCCTTGTTTTGTTTCTAGTTAGCATGTTGTTTGGGAACTTCTCCCGTGGATTGTGCAGGCACTTGGTTAAGCACTTCCTGACTCCCGAAATCAAGTGTGCCTGATGGTCCTCATGTTTGCACATGGTGCTCTGGTGCTTTATATGCACGTATTTGTTGGATGCCGCACTCCCTTTTTCCTTGTGCCAATAGTTGAGTGTGGGATTATGGTGTGGGAGCACGCTCATCTATGGTCTTCATGCCCCACAATGTGTGCATCTATTTCCCCGTCACTTTCAGTGAGGATTCTTTCCAACCTGTATGCTTAATCCAACCAACATGCACTTCCTCTGTTAGGCTCCCAAGTCAATTCCTTGGGGTAGGAGCGCTTGACTCCTTGGGCGTGGAGGTGGTGTGTTTCATGTGCACTTGGCCCAAGGCCATGACACATTGAACCATTGACATTAGAATAAATGAGCAGCAAAACATCTTAATTTAAGACCTACGAAATATGTGAACTCTTCATTATCATTACCATAATATTTTTCTGGGCAGCTCAATCCCAAGCCCAAGCCCAGGCCCAAACCCAAGATTTAAAACAGGACACGAGAAATGGAAGACAATTTTCAGAAAGTATTACAGAGTTCCCCAGAAGAATTTCTTCATTTGGTGGAGAAACATTTGCCGAGGTTAGAAAAATATGTTCTTAAAACCCTAGTATAGTCACTGACCAGCAGATGATCTTCCAATTCCAAGCTCTATGATTATCTCTACCTATATTCAACTTGAGCGGTTTTCTCCTTTGAAAATTTATCCAATGGTCATGGCCAAGAAGATGTGGATGAAGGCAATGAAATTTTTAAATACCCCCTCCCCACATAAGAAGCATAGAATATAGATCGCTTGAAGTCATACAAGTCTCGTACAAAAAACCGTTCGAATGGAGCCAAAAAAATATATCTTGACTCATTGCTCAATCTCTTCCCTATTTGCTAGCAAAATATCTTGTAGTGGGTAGGAGATCGATGTTCAGAGAGTGTATTCAATGATAATAGCTTACACTTTCCTTGATTTCATGGATAATAGAATTGACGATCTAAAGCACATGTTGGTTGGATGCACTTTGACCCCATCGTATCTGATAACAGAGGAGGTGAGACACTATTTGGAATTTGTTTTTGGATTGAAAGATCAACTGTTAAAGGAACTCATTTCCATATTATGTTCTTAGAATCCCTTCAGTCAGAATTCTATTCTAAAAGAATAAAGGGAAATTCTCTATAAGGCACAGAGATTTCCAAAGGGTTCCTCGCTTGAGGAGATCAAAAATAATTGCATTCATGGATTGTTATAGCGGATTTCACCACTCTAGGTGAATCACACTTTGTATGGCCTTCCCCTGTCCCACTGCAGACTCTTTAGACCCCATGGACCATCTTTTGTCCTTTGATGTTTCCTTGATCATCCCTAAAAACATATAAAAAATGATATACGCGGCTTTTAACCCGATAACCGTGTACATACGCGGGTTTGACCCATAGAATCACGTGCATTGGGATGTGTGCATAATCCAAATCCTTTTGGAGTTTTCCTTGACATGGATCCGACTCATTTGACTCCTGGCCTTCCATATGCCTTGAGATCGCTCGGATTCGACCTTTCATTATCCCTTTGAAAGCTATATAAGGAACCCCTTGGTACATTGAAGGCATATAGAGAGAATTGAAGCAAAGAAACTATATTCCATTGTTGCCAGAACTTATACTTGAGTCTGCATCCCTTTGTCCCTTGGAGCACTAGTTTGCTCTTCCCAAGCTTGCCTTTTCCTAGTGATCTTGCTATCGATAGATGGAGGATTGAAGTGGTGGAGGCCCAAGTGGGGGATTCAGTTTCTCCGGTTCGCAGACGTGCCGTCAGAGGTTGTATCTATCTTGTAATCTCTGATTTATATTAATAGAAATATCTTTTTTTGTCCAATGATGTGTATTTGATTGAATATTTTATCCATGGGAATATGTCAAATGCTTTTACATTATTGATTATATATGCTAGAATAGTTCTTACACCATGATATATAGTATGCTTGTATTGTTTACTTGTTGTTGAGGAAGTGTTATAGCAATTCAAGCTGAATATTGGAAATCTCAACGGGGATCTACTTCAACCGTCCGGAATAAGGTACGAGGTCTGATCCTTTAGTGTTAGACATTTTATTTCTATTGCATATTGGAAAAGATTGATTTCTGGAGTCAAGCTGTCTATTGTGGTACCCCAATCCATAGGAATTTCTCTCCGTAACATGGATTAATTGAAGGAACTATATATGCTTATTATAAAGTTCTTGCTTCCTCTATTAGAAAGGTGTTAGGAGGGTTTATCATCCAAAGGATTCAGGATGGTGCTAAGGATTTTATTTATCAAATCCAAGAACCTATAGTATTCAGGGATCTACATGTATGTTCCTAATAACTATACTTTTAAAGATATTCTTTAATCAAATTGTTCCCATTGGTTGAGAAGGAAGTTAGGAATGTTTGCCATGAAGAGACCCAATTTCAAATTTGGTGAACACCACTTGCTTACCAATATGAATACAAAGTGTTTAACTAGTAATTGTCTATAACAATCCACATACCAATCACTCTACTTTCTTGGGATCATATTTTATTATGTTGTATCAGTGCCCAGTTGTCCAATATGTTGATGCTAAAATACCCAAAATAGAGATTGAACACCTTTAACTGTGTTTTTTATTACCAATGCAAAATGCATATTTACATTAGTAAGTTTGGGAGATCAAAGGACTCTACATAGATTAAGGCACTTTATTGTGTGATCAACCGAACACCACTTCCAAGATTACAATAACTCTGATACTAAAATTTTCCAACATGTGTTGTATGATGAAGTTGTCACTTATAATTCATATAATTCATAGGCATCATGCATTGTTTTGAAAAAAATCCTATTATGTGAACTTATCCTAGCCTCATCCACTTCAACATTCTCATTTATAAAAAAAAATTGAACATATTTGACATGTAACTTCACTCCGAATTAGGTTTTACAAGTTCTTCATTTCTTCCATATTATTGCATAGATATATTTGTTGTCCCCCATCAATTCTAAAATGGTTACTTTACGCTTCTACTCTATGTTTTGAGCCATGAATTTACATCTTCAAATTTATTGAGTTATCTTAGATACTTTTATCATTTAATGTAGTAGTGTGTCTCTCTTATTCATCTTGTGAATCAAATAGTTTTCCTTCCTGGTTTTTAGAGAAAAAAATTGGGAGTCATCTCATTATACTATTATAATCTTCTATAAAATTAATATTTGTTTGCTTTCTGGGACTTATATTAGATGCATTCTCTTTGTACACCTTTAATTTGGATCGATTCTCCATATTTGGAGTTGGCTTTCTAAGATTTTAGATCAGATTCTTACCTTACTTTTCACATCTTGATTTTCATAGGAGTTGTTTCAGTGTTCCCATTTGTGTTGACATCATTTTGTACCCAAAAATCTCTTTGACCTACTTTACTGGTGTTACGGAGAGAAATTCCTATGGCTTGGGGTACCACAACAGACAGCTTGACTCCAGAAATCAATCCTTTCCAATATGCAATAGAAATTAAATGTCTAACACTAAAGGATCAGACCTTGTACCTTATTCCGGATGGTTGAAGTAGATCACCATTGAGCTTTCCAATCTTCAGCTTGAATTGATATATTACTTCCTCAACAACAAGTAAACAATACAAGCATTCTATATATCATGGTGTTAGATCTATTCTAGCATATATAATCAATAATGTACAAGCATTTGACATAATCCCATGGATACAATATTCATTCAAATACACATTATTGGATAGGAAAAGATATTTCTATTAATATAAATAAGAGATTACAAGATACAACCTCTGACGGCACGTCTGCGAACCGGAGAAACTGAATCTTCCACTTGGTCCTCCACCACTTCAATCCTCCATCTCTCGATAGCAAGCTCACAAGCAAAAGGCAAACTTGGGAAGAACACAAAAGTGCTCCAAGGGACAAAGGGATGCAGACTCAAGAATAAGTTCCGGAAACAATGGACTATAGTTTCTTTGCTCTCAATTCTCTCTTCTTGCCTTCAATGTACCAAGGGGTTCCTTATATAGCTTTCAGAGGGATAATGAAAGGTTGAATCCGAGTGATCTCAAGGCATAGGGAAGGCCAGGAGTCAAATGAGTCGGATCCATGTCAAGGAAAACTCCAAAAAGATTTGGATTATGCACACATCCCGATGTATGTGGTTTTAGTGGGAAAAGCCGCGTATGTACGCGCTTATAGGTTAAAAAGTTGCGTGTATCATTTTTCATGTGTTTTTAGGCATGATCAAGGAAACATCAAAGGACAAAAAATGGTCCATAGGGTCTAAAGAGTCTGCAGCAGGACAGGGGAAGGCCATACAAAGTGTGATTCACCTGGAGTGATGAAATCCGCTATAACAACTGGTCATTGATGGACATTAATTAAATTATCATATATGATCTTATCCACTCCATTTAAATGAACTATACTTTCATTAGTCACTTATGACTGGGTTTTGCCAGAGTTACAATACTGCAGCTCTAGAAGTGTGTTTTTCATTTCTGAATACCACATATGAACCAAGATGATTATTTTTCATATTCCATGAATGTACATGTTTTTGTTAAAAGTGTTACTTATGAACTATTCTCCCGAGCATGGTCTTGAACATGAACAATGGTTTGTGTGTAATTCTGTGGAGGATTCAGTTGCATAAGAACTTCCCATCATATGGATACAAGCTTTAATAATCTTACCAATTGTTTGAACTTGTTGGGTGTAATTACAACCATACAATCCAAGATCATTTATTTTTCATATGCCATGAGTGGACATGATTTTATTGAAGATTTTGTTGGGGCTCCGACCCTAAAGGTCCTTAGTTTTAGTAACTCCGCGGTTTTTGAGGAAGTGTAAGCAGAGTTACAACCTAAAATAGTCTTAGGGGTGTCGCGGGTGGGTCGAACCCCCTTTTTGCAATTAACCCTTGGGTTAAATCCAGGGTTAGGGTTTTGGGCGCCCATGGTGTAAATCCATGGTTTTGTAACAGTGCACTATATAAATAGGCACTTATGTAAAGAAGTAGGGTTAGGTCTTGAATGATTATCTTATGAAGCTAATGTAATGTGAAGATAAGAGATTGTATAAGGGTTTTTGTAAGAAGGTTAAGTCCCAGCTATGTGCGTGGACAACCTCTGCAGCTGTGTGCACAGAGGGGTTTTGGTGAAAAGGAAGATTTGTAGCTGTGTGCGCAGAGGCCTGCTGCTGTGTGCGCAGCTTTGAGGACTGAAGGGATCTGTAGCTGAGTGCACAAATCAGAACTGTCGTTTTAGTTGTAAAGAGTTAAATAAAGCGCAATTCTATGGATGTAACCCCTACACTGGGGGTGAACCACGTGACATCTGGTGTTGTGGTTCATTTGTGTGATTGGTTATTATATTTTATGCATTGTTAAGTAAATAACTGATAAAGTAAGATTGTTGTTAATAACTAGCTTCACTATGAATTCCCAGATAAGGGCTATGCAAATAACTATTTTTTTATCTAATCGCTAAGCTGCATAATTGATAATAAGAGCATTGTGTTAAGTGATTATTACTAGTTAAAGACTAAAGGTACAGTAAGATTCTATCTTCTGCTTGCAGAAACCTGATTCTGTGGCACCCCATAGCTGTTTCGGGTGAGACTGTAGCCTGTTCACAGGTTGCTGCCGAAAGGGCCAACACTGTGGGTCTTTTGTTGGTGCGAAGTTAAAGGTGAAACCCGGGTCTGCCCATTTAGCCCAACAAATTGGTTCCGTTGCCGTTTGAACTTAGTATCTATTGAAGGGAGATCTACATCTTACCTCGAGGGCTATGTTTTGGCAACCCTCTGTAAAAGAAATTGGTGATTGGATCGAAGTGACCTATTTGAAGTTTGCAGAATAGGAAAATAAAGATCCCCGTCGTAGAGTGGAACAATTTTTGCAAAGGTACGTTTTTTCTGATGTTCATGAAATTTTCTTTGGTACTATACACATAGAGTTGCACCAGTGGTTATCCAGGTTAACAAAAAGGAGGACGAACTTCCAAGAAAACCAGTTTCCTCCCCGGAACCCCGCAAGAATCGCTATCTTGAAAAGAGTGAACAACATGATCTCGCGAGCCGTGGATTTCTGGACTGCGTGAACTCGTGAAGCATTTGTGATGGAGTTTGCCATCGACACAAGTACCTCCTTTAGCGAAGCTGAACGAAAAATTTTCAAAGGACCAAGGGGTAAGTACTTGAACCTATTTAGTTTGAATATTGAGATACTATTGGCTGAAAAAGGAATCTTGCTTATAGAATCAGATTGTTAGATCTAGTATTGTTAACCTATGATTGGAAGTGACTGGGACTTCGACGAGCAAAGTGGTTTGCTGCGAAACGGCAAAAGATATAAGAGAGATCTCGGCTCCTCCACTAAGTATACCCCTTTAAGCTCTGAATCCTCTGAGTCCGCCGAGGTCCTCCCTGTTAGAAACCCTCCGATAACCCCGCAGCAAAGACCTATTATCCCCGAGAACTTGTCACAGTCTGAAAGTAACCCTAGCCCGAGTATCCCTGTCGCAGGCCAATATTCTCCAGCTAGTTCAAACCCTTCCTCCCCACCTAAATCCCAGATGGCCCATGTTCATGATGACATCAAACTACCGGTTTTTAAAGGAACTGGGTCAGAAGATCCAGAGCAGTTTTGGTTTCTATGCGAAGCTATGTGGACCGCGAAGAATATTATGGACATAGATGTTCGATGAGCGCAGCTGATCACTTCTTTCAGAGACCGAGCCCTAACATGGTTTATGAAGTTTGCTAGCACACAGAATCTTGTCCTGGTTGACATCAAAGCAGCACTGATCTGAGAATTTAAGAAACCTAAATCAGAGTCGCAGTGCATCACTAAGTTAAAAGAGATTCAGCAGCGGCGAGGCGAATCTGTGTGGGACTTTGATCAGAGATTCAAAGTTCTGCTTGACCAAGTTAGCTTCACAATTGGACCAGCACAACATAAGGAGTGGTTTATTGCAGCATTATTACCTCACATCAGAGCTCCACTCATGCAACAGAAGGTTGCTAATCAGCAAGAGGCCTTAGAGATTGCCATAAAGCTTGAAACTGCACCTGTCGAAGATAGTTTTGGCATAGCTCAAATTCAAGCATAGCTCGCGGAGATGGCTTTAGAGCTTCGCGACATGAAAAAAGGGAAAGCCACTCGCGAAGAGGTATGGTGTATACGTTGTCGAATAGAAGGCCACAACAAGGACCAGTGCCCGGCGCTGAGAAACTATTTGAATACTGGCACACCAAACCCGCTGAATCCTAGTGTTCTGTACTGTGAGATCTGTCGAACTACTGGCCAGCATCGACCGGAAGACTGCTATCTACTACAGAGGTATGTTCAAGTCCTGAAGAACCCTTACTGTAAATTCTATAAGTCAATAGGCCACAATGAAGATGAATGTCGCATATTCGACCTTATGAGGGAGCGGACCTACGACACTTATAGGATCTACCTGGATGCACAAGGCAATGATGGATATGGTTACCAAGGTGGTCGAGGCAGTTTTAGAGGCCGTGGTCGTGGTATTCCTGGAGGGGGTCGAGGTCAAGTTATTTGCTATAACTGCAATCAGGCAGGACATCTAGCTCGAGACTGTCAAAACCCAACCACGACATGCCGATACTGCAGAGAAGTCAATCATGTCATCGAGCAGTGCCCACAGTTGCTAGCTAAAATTCAAGAAAGGAACAGTAAACCAAGTCCGAGTGTCCAGTTGATTGCTATTGAGCCACGAACAATCCCAACTGTTAATGTGGTTACAAGAAGTGGAGCTACGACAGATGCGCAGTGTCCAGCGAAGCAGCCTGACGAAGCTTGGGTCTGCAAGGCCATAGAGAAGACTCCAGCATTTGATGTTCGACAAGAAAAAGAAATTTTTTTGGAGGCCAGACAAGACTTTACTGATTCAGAGTTACCAGCACCAAACAAGCAGCATCAGTAGCTGCAATCCCAGGAAGACTCACAAGGCCAAGTAAGTACTCTGTCATCGTTTTTACAGAGTTGCATCAAATTGTTAAGAAATCAGAATGCCTTAAATGAATTACAAAAAGTTATCCAGTCTTGTGAACCTCATCAAAGTCCTGATAGCGAAAGAGCTGTTAGTAGAGTTAGAAGAACTGGAAGAGAGATGAGACTACATGCTCAGGTAGGAGAGTATGACATGAAGGATATTATTTTAGATATAGGTTCTGAAGTTAATATTTTAACTAAGAAAACATGGGAACAAATGGGAAAACCTACCCTTGATTGGTCACCTATACAGTTGAGACTAGCTAATCAGCAGAGGATTGTACCCTTAGGAAGATTTCCTCGAGTACCAGTGGATATAGATGGAGTCAATACTGTAGCAGATTTTGAAGTTATTGAGATCATTGATGACAGTAACCCCTATCCAGCTTTGCTAGGAATTGAGCGGGCAATAGATAGTGATGCAGTTATCAATCTTAAAAAGAGACAAATGACTTTTGAAGGGCCGGGGATTGAGAGCTATACTACCATTGGATCCTTCTCAAGGAGAAATATATATGGAGCCAGTCAGAGAGGGAGATCAGGATATTCTGGACCACATCTATAATATCATAGCTAAAGAAGAAGATTATGTCGAGCCTAATGCCGAAGGTGTAATGGATTGGTAATGTGATAGCTCCTGCATGTTTGACTCAGATGATGGTCTAGAGAGTTGGCAGAATCGACTATACGAGCTACATGGCCATCGATGCGCACGAATTACCAAATCTCTTAGGTGCCTTAGTGCACAGGCCAGAGACTTTCCTACATATCATGGGTTGACAAATCCAGGAAAATTCATTGCACAGTTCTTAGAACAAGTGCCAGAATCACAGAGAATGCAGACTCTGGAAGCAGCATTAAGAGCTACAGCAGCGAGATGGTGGAAAGGCCACAAGAAGTATATTCACAATTGTGAAGCTTTCCAGAAATTTCTACGCCTCAGATTCATAGACCAATCTCAAGAGGTGCAAAGCAAGTTCAATGGGCAGAATAGTCCTCAGGAACATTTGAAGCAATGTTATGCAGCATGGGAACATGTACCTCACGAGGAATGGGTGCATAAGTTTGTGCACACGTTGGAACCTACAGCAAAAAACTGGTATACGGAGGTTGAGCTTCGACATGGTACTGTAAGTTGGGATGATCTTGTTGATAGTTTTATACTTACATTTTCTGTTAATGAAGTTTGCCCTACTTTAGATGCAGATGTCAGAATGATCCATGACAAGGCAGTTGATGATCAAGAAAGAACTGAGTACCAAACTGAGGAGCAGAACCAAGAAGTTAGTGTGCCAAACCTAACATCCCCGTCACAGATCTTACCAGGATAGACTGCGGAGCAATGTTGTGCCAAGGCTACCCGTTGTGATGAAGCTAAGATAGTGATTTTACCGGAGCACAAAAACACAGCAAAGCTTAAAATCCAGTCGTTGGAAAACAGCCGAATTGGCAGCATGGGAACTTTAATTACCTTAATTGTTTGTACTAATGAGATCAGGGAAAATCCAGTACTGGTCGGAAAATATTTTTATTGGATTTGGTGCCTTAAATGCATCGTCCTAACAAATTTGATTGATAAAGTGTATAAGAAGATACCTACGTTGGAAAAAATTGCATTCTGCATTTCCTTGACACTTACGAGTGAACCCATGATAGACGAGTGAGAGCTTCAGGATCTAGTAAGAGAATTCAAACAGAGGGGTCTCCAGAATCATTCTGATCCCCCACAGACCCTTGTGCCCCGTGAAGAAGCTCACCCAGCCCCGCCGCGGCCGATGCAGACACGGTCCGCCAGGAAAAAGTTTAAACCTGAAGTTCGTTCTAAGCGGAACGAAGACCGACACAGGAAAATAGGGCAAACATCAGGGACTCACCAGATGGACCCGCCTAGTTCAGCACAGGTCCTGACTGGAGAAGATGAGCACATTAAACCACAAAGGCCACCGTATCTCCAGCCCATCCGGCCAGGCGTCCAGCCACCCCGGCGGACAAAGCAGTTTACATTAAGCACACCCTCGCTGCCACCGGGTGTACAGCTGGTTGGAACCATGATAGGAAAAATAAACCGGCTCAAGTATGCCGACCACGACACAAATGATCGTAGCAAGTTTCCATTGTTCACACCTGCTCAATACTTGCATCATGTCAGATACCCAGACAATGACGCGACACTATTGGAAGTGCAAAAGTGGGCTGCCGGCTTGGCCATAGCTGGCCTGCTAAAAATGCTTGATGTTCCTCACTTTGGTCGCAGCACATAGGTAACCGTCATGGTTAAGCAACTGCTAGCATTAGTACATGATGGCCACTTGTGGATAGGAGACAAGCAAATTCCTATCAATGCCGAGCTTATTCATAAAATCACAGGCTTACCAATGGCAGGGCCTGATCTGGGCATTGAATTTCCGTCAAAACACAAGGATATAAAGCTCGCGCAGAGCATGAAGGACCATTTTGGCCTGACCAAGGGGAAACGAGGGTATCACACTTCCACGATTGAGGACAAGAACATCTGCTTCGCTGCTGAGCTCCTAGCGTGCAAACTCCTGCGAAAGTGCAGGCCCAGTGAAGTGCCTGCCCCGGTTATCAAAATCGCTATAAACTGCGCTGAGGGTTACACTTACAACTAGGCTGCATATCTTGCGAGGGAATTCCTGGAAGATGCCCGTGATGCGCAGGAAAAAGGTAGACCTTTTCATTATTCCTGGTTATTAATACTCATTGCACTAATTGGGTGGAAAGAACCCACTGAGGCTCAGTTCGTGGAGGCACCCCCAGGTATGCCGGGTGCAGTAAGATACGCATCCCTCTGGATCTCGCCGGACAAAACATCTCAGCAGATGACGAACAATGTGTTCGCCTTTTATGGAATGAGTATACACTACGAGATCTTGCGAATACCATGACTTACCAATGAATTTTTCTCTCAATATGAAGGTGCC
The DNA here is from genome assembly GCA_001517045.1 of Pseudotsuga menziesii. Lineage (NCBI taxonomy): Eukaryota > Viridiplantae > Streptophyta > Pinopsida > Pinales > Pinaceae > Pseudotsuga > Pseudotsuga menziesii. The sequence continues at coordinate 185,383 of LPNX010375365.1, forward strand.
GCGAACTTCAGTGCCGACATGCATCATGTTTACATTCAAGCCTGCGCAGATCCAACACATCAGTGGTGTAAGTTGCCATATGTAGTAACCAAAGCAGACATCCTGGGCATAGTTCAACAGTGGCCGGCTGACTGGTTGAAAGATGCAGGAAAAAAACCCACCATTCCAATTCCCCCTGTTACCCAGACAGGCGCAGGTACCAGTCAGGCGTAGCAGCAAAGCCCACTAGAAGATAGTGAAGACCTAAGTGACTCGCAGCAAGATGCAAATGACCAAGGTGGAGATGGTGACCATGAAGAAGAGGATGAGGAGTCGGCCAAAACTCTATCAGATCTTAATCGATCAACTAAGCGCAAATCGCCAGAGGTAGAGGAGGTAACCAAGCCTCAGTCCCACAAGAAGACAAAAGCATCGAAGGACAAAAATCTAGACGAAGGATTCACTGTGACGCTGGAAGAGCTTGAGCAAGCTCTCGACAAATCTACTGAAACACTAACTCAAAAGTGGTCACAGTTTGCAAATGTGCATCTTGCTGCGCTCACGGGCGTAGCAAACAGGGTGTCGGAACTGAAAGAGTTAGCAACAAATTCAGCGACTAGTACAGCGACAAGTAGTACCCCAGCACCCATGCAGCAGGATATGAGGCAATGGCCAACCAGAGATAACAGGGGAAAAGTATCGAGCGCATCTCTAGTACTGACTGATGCAGATTCCCGGCCGTAGATGAGTATGACAGTTGGGATCGACTACACTAAGCTGTCTATGACAGAATTGCACCTCTGCCAGCTAGCCATCACGAAGGAAATCCACGCACGAGATCACTATTCTCAAATCCAGTTGGAATACACCATGAAGCAAAGCCAGAATCTCACAGCAAGGCTGGAAGAAGTTGCACAAAAGAAGAAAGAGGCTGAACATAAAAGAACTACACTGGCACAAGCGCTGGATGAGGCATGTCGGAGTCTTCCTGACTTCGACATCCAAGACGAAGAAGAACCAAAGTAGAGAATTGCCAAGCTAAGAGACTACGCCCAACAGTCTCGCAGTGAAATTGAAAAGTTAAAAACAGAACACCAGAATCAGATCGTAGAACTGCAACTCCGCATCCCTCCAGAAACTCCACTTGAGGTCCAAGAATAGCGCCACAGCGACATCCAGGCCTCAGCAGCAAAAATATCAGATATTGTGGGCAGTGCAGCAAAGCTACTGGAAGACAGTATTGAAGCATGGGTGAACCTACAGGACCACCCAGATATAGGTAAGGTACAAGAAACCATCAATCTGCGACAGGCAGAATTAGATGCAGTCATAGCAGAAATTAAGACGCTGCCTCCTATGCATAAAATGGCTAAGGTGAAGCGAAGCAAGGAGCACCAGCAGAAAATCGACTCCTGCAAGACGAAGGTAACACTACTGGAAAATTCGTTGCAGCCACTTGTCGATGAAGCATTGGAATTGAGCAATGCTGCGGAGAGTCAGCTCAAAATTTTGAAGACCTATGATACTTTTGCGTAGGAAAGGGATAATGAAGTATCATCCTTAGTGTTATAGGAATTGGTGGAAAAAGAGAAAGCAGCTGATGACATTATACACAACCTCAACATTCGTTTCCATATCCTTGCAAAGAAGATTCTCCCACCAGAAGAGTCGCAGAGTGCCCCGGGACGGGCCACAAGTGAGTCTTAGGGCCCTATTGGGGCTCCGACCCTAAAGGGCCTTAGTTTTAGTAACTCCGCGGTTTTTGAGGAAGTGTAAGCGGAGTTACAACCTAAAATAGTCTTAGGGGTGTCGCGGGTGGGTTGAACCCCCTTTTTGCAATTAACCCTTGGGTTAAATCCAGGGTTAGGGTTTTGGGCACCCATGGTGTAAATCCATGGTTTTGTAACAGTGCGCTATATAAATAGGCACTTATGTAAAGAAGTAGGGTTAGGTCTTGAATGATTATCTTATGAAGCTAATGTAATGTGAAGATAAGAGATTGTATAAGGGTTTTTGTAAGAAGGTTAAGTCCCAGCTGTGTGCGTGGACAACTTCTGCAGCTGTGTGCGCAGAGGGGTTTTGGTGAAAAGGAAGATCTGCAGCTGTGTGCGCAGAGGCCTGCTGCTGTGTGCGCGGCTTTGAGGACTAAAGGGATATGTAGCTGAGTGCGCAGATCAAAACTGTCGTTTTAGTTGTAAAAAGTTAAATAAAGCGCAGTTTTGTGGACGTAACCCCTACACTGGGGGTGAACCACGTGACATCTGGTGTTATGGTTCATTTGTGTGATTGGTTATTATATTTTATGCACTATTAAGTAAATAACTGATAAAGTAAGATTGCTGTTAATAAATAGCTTCGCTGTGAATTCCCAAATAAGGGTTGTGCAAATAACTGTTTGTTTATCTAATCGCTAAGCTGCATAATTGATAATACGAGCATTGTGTTAAGTGATTATTACTAGTTAAAGACTAAAGGTACAGTAAGATTCTCTCTTCTGCTTGCAGAAACCTGATTCTGCGGCACCCCATAGTTGTTTCGGGTGAGACTGTAGCCTGTTCGCAGGCTGCTGCCGAAAGGGCCAACACTGTGGGTCTTTTGTTGGTGCGAAGTTAAAGGTGAAACCCGGGTCTGCCCATTTAGCCCAATAGATTTTACTTATACATTATTCTCCTGAGCGAAGTATTAAACATGAACTGTGGTTTGTGTGTAATTTTGTGGAGAATTGGGTTGCATAAAATATGGCCAACATATGCATACAAGATTTAATAATCTTACAAACTGTTTGAACTTGTTTGGTTTAATTACAACCATACAACTGATTTATTTGTTGGAAATTTATTGTGCTTATGATAGTTTATTATATTGTAGCAGTTTTTGTGTGGTAATTGACATGTTTTAGAATTTAAAATCCAAAATACATAAGCTTTTACCATCATTGGATCATTTTCCCCTGGTCTACAAATATTACATTTTACACACTCATTTGTGTTCTAGATTTCATGTTAAAAGGATCAGGAGTAGATGTGGTCCCTCATCTTCTTTTCATTTTAATGATATGATTAATGTGTTTGTTGTTGAGCTGGTTGGATGAAGAGTATAGTGTTTTATGTTTTGAGAGGTTTACTTGCTCCTAGTTTGAACAGACTGTTGGCACTTGGTAGATTTTTTTCTTTTTAATATATGTTTTCCGTTTTACTTTAGTCCTTGGGCTTGTATCTGTATTTTTCATTAAGGGCGGGGATTAGAGAACATGTGAGGGATAAATAATGAATTTTTGTTGCTTGTCTTTAATTACAGTAATGCAAAAGAAGAGAGTTGTTTCTTTCCCATTCCAAAGGATGCAAATTTCATTTTTTGTAAGGTACATATGTCCAATGCACATATTATTTACCTATTTCTTGATTCACAAGGAAGTGAAACTGATATTCTCCAATCATTGATTGTGTCAAATGGTCAGACTATTCCACTAGTTAAAAGACCAACTCATGATGGTAAAGGGAAATGGGATAAATTTCTTTAATGATATTGTCTTGATTTAGATGATCAGGTAAACATTTTAATTTTTTCAATTTTTGTCCACTCCAAAGCTAGTTTTGCAATAAACTTGTTTAAGAAATTTTCTTTCTTTTTTAAGGTTGAACTCCAATGAAGCTAAATCTCTTCTTCTTGTTCTTTCTATTTTTCTATTTTATAAAAATTATGATACATGGAATATCACAATTTTAAGGGGCGACAAAGGTTTCTCTATCAAGTGACAAGTTCAAAAGAAACTAGAAAAATTTAGATCATTAATGACACATCAAATTGGAGGACATAAACGCCAGATAAAATAATGATAAATTTCACTGAGCACCACAATGTCCAAAATATAAACATATAGTGTTGATCCTCCAATACTTCAGAATTACACCATCATAAATCTATCTTAAACTTAGATATATAAAGCAAGGGGAGGGATCAAATTTCTTGATGCTTAATAAATCCAGGTTTATGATGAATGTATGTTGGTTATTACCAATGTAGTGTATATGTACAATGTACAAGGTGCATCTTTCCATTAGTAATTTTGGGTGTTTTATACCCAAATCATGTCACCAACATGTGATAAGATCTCTAACACCTTTATTTGCCCTAAATCCCAAACTTGAAGTGAAAACAGTGCTCCAGATGTTGATCCTACATATAAAACTTCAGCACCACTCTTACCCTTAAGCTTATAAGTGGTACCTTATACAACACCACCTGAGTTATCTGGAAGATAGGCAATGCCACTGCTTTTCACCTTTGTTTTTGGTGCGGTTCTCACCTTGCACCGCTCTGTCACAAGGGAGTATAAGTGGTGCCCTTGGTAAAAAGTGAAAAAGAGAAGGTTTCACGAAGCTTCTAGAACAAAATATTTGTGGCTATCCTTATCCCTACTCACTTGGGTCAGTTAAGCTTGAGATCCATGCTTTGGGGATCTCATGGCCACATCACCCACCTATTTCTCAACCATTCCTATCCCTTTGATCCCTATAAATCCAAGCTCATACTCCACGATTGAGGGGAGAAGAAGAGAGTAAATTTATGTTGCTGGATTAACATCCTGGCCTAATCCATTAGAGAGCATAGAGGAGCAAGTTGAAGCTATCGAGGATGAGATGTTAGTCTTGTGGAGGAGTGCATTGACACTAAGGCAAATGGTTGTAAACTCTTCCATTTCATCTATTAATGCAAAGTTGGTTCCTTTCCCATATATCTATTGTGTTATAATCTGTGTATTATCATATTCCTTAGTTACTAATATAGATCTATGGATAGTTTTATGGTATCTCTAATGTTTTCATGTGTTTAATGTGTTTATGCAGGTCTTCCATCAGAGATCTTTTTCCAAGCATCTATAGCTTCTAGGGAAAGTCTTCCAACCTAGAGTCTCCAGATTTTTTATCAGGAATATTGCACCTTCTGCGGACAGAAGCTGCTTCTCTGTTATGAATGGTTCAGATCTAGAACAAATGAGCCCTTTGACCCAATCTTCGTCTTGTTCTTCTCTTCCAGCAGAGAATGAATTAAAACCTGCTGAAGTTTTTATGCTTTGTTCTGATTGTTCTTGACAAGAGGAAATTTTTTCTATTTCAACAGAACTCTCTCCAAGTAATGAGGTCATTTCCTTTAACTGGAGTAACCTAACAGAGTCTCATCTTCATTCGAGTGTTCCTTTTGAGATAGTTGTGAATGTTACTACTAGGCGGATGCTTCGCACTATTGTTGACGAAGGGGCTTCTGTTAGAATTCTATCCTCAACTGCTTGGAAAGATTTAGGTTCTCCTTAGCTTGTGCTAGCCACCAATCAGATAATGGCTTTTAATCATAGGGATACTGCACCTTTAGGGATTCTTCCTCATTTTCCTATTACTTTAGGAGAGAAAACCGTCTGTATTGATGTTATGGTGGTTCAAGGTCCTTTAGATTTCAATATGATCCTTGGACGTGATTATGTTTACGCCATGAAGGCTGTAGTGTCCACACTCTTTAGAGTTATACATTTTCCCCATGATGGGAAGATTGTGACCATTGATCAGCTTTCCTTTGTTACACCTGACCATCACATCACTCCTAGTAATTAGACTGCCATGAATGTGTCTCATGTTCTTGTGATTCCTTCCCCTTCTTCTAGTTAGCTTCTTCCCATCATAGGTAAAATTGGGGGCATGGCTCCAGCCTTAAGATATCATACTAGAGTTAAGTTGCTAGCTTCTTATGTAAGGGGGAAACCCACCAACCTCTAGACATCATGTTGGCTTAGAACTTCATTGTGAGCATAGTTCATTTTCTATTTCAAGCTCGTTAGAAAATGAAGTAGGTTGTTTCAATAAAAGTTTACCCTTTTGGTTTCAAGCTTGCATAAAAATGAAACCATGTCTAAGAGCACAGTTGTTCTCCTGTGTCAAGCTCATTAAAAAATGAAATAGCATCTGACCATCATGTTAGTTTTCTCCAAGCATAGTTACCTTCTGTTTGAAGCTTGTGTAAAAATGAAACAGATCCCCTTCCCTTGAGTCGAATCTTCCCCTTAGTGTTAGAACTTGAACCTTCTTTTCACCTACCTGATTCTCGTTCTTCCTACCACCCTGGTGAACATTTTCACATTAGTAACCAGTTTTTTAGGTTGGGTATCGAAGAAGAATCATCAAACAAAACGAAATTTGGGGGGAATGTTGAGCCGCTATAAACCATGCTAGGGGTAAGATTTGCTAGTAATCATGCTGGAGGAAAGCTTCCAACCTCTAGATATCATGTTAATGGGATTTTTCAAGCATAGTTTACCTTTTGGTTTCAAGCTTGCATAAAAATTAAATCATTTGTGAGCATAGTTCATTTTCTATTTCAATCTCGTTAAAAAATGAAGTAGGTGTCCATAAGTAGATTTTACCTTTTGGTTTCAAGCTTGCATAAAAATGAAACCATGTTTCAAGCATAGTTAATTTTTGTTTCAAGCTTGTGTAAAAATGAAACAGGTCATTTTGTGCACGGTTCTTCTTCTATCTCAAGCTCGTTAAAAAATGAATCAGATACCTTGAGCATTCTTCCAACTGATCTTCAAGCTCATTAAAAATAGTAAGATGGTGTTGAGCTTACTTTTCATTTTTTGTGCTCTAGTTAAAACATGAAAACCGGTTTGAGCTTAGTTTATTACTTTTTTGTGCTCTAGATTCAAACATGAAAAAGGGCTAATAGAGTCTTCTTTAAGCTCTTTTTGGACTCTTAAAATGTGAAAATATTGTCGAGTGAACTTGTCTTCTTCACTCTCATAAAAAGACTTGAAGAGTCATCTTCCTGGTGATAGTTTACCCCTTTTTCGGACCAAGTGGCACCACTGATGAAAAAGGTACACTCCAAGCAATCATGACTGTAAGAGTTCTCTTGGGTATTATTTTATAATTTTTCAGGCCCTAAGGACTAAATCATACGAAAAAGGACCCTTTTGGAGTTTTCTTTAGTTTGTTCAGACTCTCTAAACATGAACTACACCAAGTTTTCTTTCATTGGAATCATTAAATTAAACATTGAAAGACCTTTTTTTGGGAACGAACCCATCCTTTCTCAAGTTCATGAAATATATGAAAATGGACTTGTCTTTGGATGAGCTTCAATGAGTGTTTCTTACCCTCTTTGGACTCATAAAAATGAAAAGAGGCACTCATCAATCATGATGGGGAAATTAAGGGAATGGAATCATTTTGCAAATCAAATGGAATTTGTTTGTCACCTTTGAACATGGCACTTGTCTGCATATCATTCAGTCAATTGGGTATTTAGCTAACTTACAAGTCAATCCACTTTCATGAGTCATGTCACTGCTTTGAGCCTTTCAAAAGAATGCATTCTCCACAGTCGTATTGTGTGTCCATCTATTTTAGTCATGCTGCCAAGTCTTGTGTTGTGTCGCTCGATGTTCAAAGGAAGTAAGAAGTTTAGCTCTGTAGTTAAAATAGACTTTATGTCAGTACCTTTGAGTTAGTCTTATGGTTACATTATCCACAACATTCCAGAACTTTGTTCTGAGTTTCGTGTCGTCGATGTGGGATTCATCATGGCCCTCCTTCGATGAGACTATTCCCGTGGACATCAGCTCATCATCCAAGAAATAGTATTAGAAACAAGTTTAGTACCTTGAGAATTGTATGCCTCAATGAAAAATTCTCTTGCTCTCAACATAGGTTCACACCATTAACCTTTGATCAAGATATTCGGCTGGGTGTTTGAAATCAAAACATCTATTCACACTCAGTAGATTGTACTAGGGTACCTTGGGAATCATTGACATCAATGGTGATATCCCTCCCACTTGTTAACAGTTCACATCATTGGCCGGTAATCAAGTGGTTTCTACCATATTCGACTTCAGAACATTGTAATCACATAGACCTACATTGTATATTTGGTAGCTTTGTCCAAGTTTGAGTCCTCTATCACATGGATCTACGTTGTATTCTAGTAGCCATGTTTGTTTATTCCTCTCATGGATATGCCTTGTATTGGTCTGCAACCATGATGAGGTTACATTTACTCTTGAGTCAAAGTATTGATGTATTGCAGATGCCTACTTGATGATACTCTCTGATCAAGCTGGCTCTTACCTCGAAGTGATAACTTGATCTATCAAAGCTCTCACCTATTGTATCCCTCTAGCCTCATGCTTTTGGAGGCATTCTGTTATACCCAAATCCTATCACCAGCATGTGATAAGATCTCTAACACCTTTATTTTCCATAAATCCCAAACTTGAAGTGAAAATAGTGCTCCAGATGTTGATCCTACATATAAAACTCCATCATTTCTCTTACCCTTAAGCTTATAAGCAGTACCTTATACAACACTACTTGAGTTATGTGGAAGACAAGTGGTGCCACCACCTTTCACCTTTGTTTTTGGTGCGGTTCTCACCTTGCACCACTCTGTCACAAGGGAGTATAAGCGGTGCCCTTGGTAAAAAGTGAAAAAAGAGAAAGTTTCATGAAGCTTCTAGAACAAAATCTCCGTGGCTAGCCTTATCCCTACTCACTTGGGTCAGTTAAGCTCGAGATCCATGCTTTGGGGATCTCATGGCCACCTCACCCACCTATTTCTCAACCATTCCTATCCCTTTGAGCCCTATAAATCCAAGCTCATACTCCATGGTTGAGGGGAGAAGAAGAGAGTAAAGTTATGTTACTGAATTAACATTCTGGCCTAATCCATTAGAGAGCATAGAGGAGCAATTTGGAGCTATCGGGGATGAGATGTTAGTCTTGTGAAGGAGTGCATCGACACTAAGGAAAAAGGTTGTAAACTCTTTCATTTCACCTATTAATGCAGAGTTGGTTCCTTTCCCATCTATCTGTTGTGTTATAATCTCATTGTGTGTATTATTAGATTCCTTAGTCACTGACATAGATCTATGGATAGTTTTTTGGTATCTTTGATGTTGTTGTGTGTTTAATGTGTTTATGTAGGTCTTCCATCATAGATCTTATTCCATGCATCTATAGATTCTAGGGAAAGTCTTCCAACCTAGTTGTGACTCATTTGTTCTGGATATGAACAATTCAGACCAGAGGAATAGCTTCTGTCTGCAGAAGGTGCAATATTCCTGATAACAGGGTGATTAAAGGATTCTACATAGATTAAGGCACTTTCTAGTGTGATTGATCGAACACCAATTCCAATATCACAATGAATTTGCTACTAAAATTTGCCATTATGTGTTGTATGTTGAATATGTCACTCCACAATATCAAGTCTAAGAGTCATTGGCAACATGCATTGGTTTAAAAATTCTATTATGTTCTTCGAAGGAATTTTTGTTTTGTTGGTTGCAAATTCAAATGTTTGCCATAATACATTGTTTCTGTTAGTAGACATGTTCCCTCTTGAAGATATGGATGCATCAGAAGAAGAGAAATAAATTTTATTGGAGAAGTAGTTTATGCTCCTTGTGAAATTGTTGGTAGACAATTGTCTTGGCATACGTTTTGTGGCTATTGAATATGCTTTCCAAATTCATCGTCTATTTTGGGAAGTTGTGCCATTTACAATAACCATGAAACTTCTATCAAAATTTATGGATGAAATGGAACATAACACATCTAGTAGTGCAGTTAGGTGTGAATAAGTGGATGGAATGATATATTTACTTGATAACCAAAAAATTCATGAGCTACTGAAAGTACTACTTCCAAGGTTGGTGCCATTGATTCACAATCATGTCATGTTTGTAAGGATAGCGGTTGTAGATATCCTTCTACTCCTAAAAGATATCAGAGCACTTCAATTTCATAAGCTATGTCCTTTATTTTTTATTGTTGGTTAAGCATATTGGAAATTGCACAACATGATTGTTATTATGCAAACCAGTACTTGATTAACTTAGAATAGTGCTTCCTCATTTTATGAAACAACTGGAGTGCACTCCTATTCATTGTTTCATTTTATTTTTTTAGATGGTGAACTTGTATTCCATACTTAGCTCTCTTGCTACTAACCAAATCTTGGCCTCCCAACTACTAACCAAGATTCTAATTCCATCGTACTTTCCCTCCAAAGTTCCAGTATCTGAGGCATGCAATTATTTCATTAAAAAAGATCCCCCTTGCAACAACAAGGTTTTGTGAATATTCCCTTACTAAAGGGGTTCCTCCAAAATCTCTTATCGAATTAGTAAAAGTCTTAATTATTTTCTCATGTCACTAACAAATTTAGAAACCAAGGAAAAAGAAGCCATTTTGTGTGTGGTTAGAAATATTTGTTCCACCTAAGCCAACAACCAATCATGCAAAATAACCTTTTGTGAGTTACTTTCATACAATAACTTCAATTAATGTTGAGTTCTATAAGTAATATGTTAGCTTAAATATCTATATTGAAATTGTCTCAATTATTCCACCCAAAGACATAAGAAGTTGTTAAACATTGTATGCAACTTATCATGGACTATAGTGTCATTTTTCATAATAAAACAAAACAAGAAGAATTTAGAGCAGCTCATAAGGTAATATTAGCATGGGGTGGGTTTGATGATCTCCTATAAAAAATTTCAAAACTTCTCCACAAGGCCTCAAATATTGTTGGTTTTGGCAACATTGCAAATGAAGTGAATAGGTCAAAACAAGACAAATCGCAAAAATAACACATGAAAACTAAATGACTTGTAAAAATGTCCATGAAATGGAATAGGATGAAAGGGATAGGACAATCTCATAAATCTACGCATTTCCCCCATTTTTGAATTCCTTTCGAGATCTCCCTTCTTTACATGTTCCCTTAGTCAAACATGGTAAAGCTCAAAGTGAACCATCTAGATCATATGAGTTTACTAAAGTGTTAATATCTCTTATCCCATCTTATAAGGGTATGTTGGAAAAGAAACCTCTCTAGGCTTTTACTGGAACTATCCCTAAGGAACATGTTCCTTGGTGTGGTGCAGAAAAGGAAATTAAGGTCGAGGATGAAGCATTGATTATCCCTCTATGAAATTTTGAGAGGATCAAAGGGAAAGGTCATCACAAGGGAATAGTGTAGGGTGGCGTTTCCCATGGTGGGTCTTGTGGAGTCCCATCACTTTAATCTAAAGTATATGTAAAGGAAGGAATTGAGAAGTCTATGATTATTAGATTATCTTTGATTCCAAAGGCCCTTAGAGATCAGAAGGGCCTTTACAGGGATAGGAAATGATCATTATCTCTCTAAATGTGAGGGGAGTGGGGGGATCTCCCAAAATGTTATCCCTCTAGTGTATTTTCTAAGTTGTTAATATTGATGTGGTAATAATACAATAAATGTTGTTTCTTGGTGAGAAGGATTGAGCGGTTTTCACAAATATTATCTCAAGTTAGGAGACGTGTACTCTATACTTTATAGGGAAGTATGGGAATTTATTGTTAGCTTGGAACCCTTTGAATTTTTATTTGATTCCTTATATGTGTGTTGCAAGAATCCTTATGGAGGTTAAGGTGAAATATTTTGATAAATTCATTAGAGTGGAAAATTCCTATGGTCACTATAGAAACAAGCAAGAGTTTTGGGATGGTTTAAAGAAAATGGCATCTTGTCCTTTGAAAATTTTATTTTTGGTGGAGATTTGAATTTTTAGCCTTGACTAGGGAGGTGTGGGGGCCTAGATATATAATGGATCCTCTTGTTGGATATCTCAACTCTTTTTTCAATGATTTTGGTTTGGTTGACATTCTTCCTAATCCTTTCATCACTTCTTGGAGAAATGAGAAAGATAGAGAGGAGGGTGTTGCAAAGAGACTAGACCGCTATTACATTTCATAGGTTCTTGTGTATAGTGTTGTTCATTATAGGTCTTGGATCATGAATTTATTGATCTTTGATCATATGCTACTAGTACTGGAATTGGAGGTTGATTCTCATACGATTACGTATCCTTTCAAATTTAATCATGTGTGGATTGAGGAACAAGACTTCATTGACTTAGTAAGGGGAATTTGGAATTATTTGGACAATGGAGGAGAGTCCTCTCCAATTCTATCTATAATAAATTAATTAAAATCCTAAAAGCCATTAATAATTGAATGAGAGAAAAGAAAAAAGCTACCCCTCAAGGAAGAATTGGCATCATTGGAACAAAGAATTCATTATATATTTTTCTTAATGTTTAGTGTAAGGTTCTTCCTGTTTAGGACAAAAATATGGTGGGTCATTTATCAAGGGGAAAGGAAAAGTTGTTGAGGTTAGAGGAGGATACGTGGAGGCTCAAAAGCAAAACCAACTGGTTGTCTAAATGAGATAAGAACACAACCCTTTTTCATAAATTTGTATAGGACGAAATAATTTTCAACTCTATTTGGGATCTTGGTAGTGTGAATGGGGTTAAAATCACCTCTCATAAATATCTAGAATAGGTTGTGGTTTCTCATTTCTAGTCATTGTTAAGAGAGTCTGGGAATAGTGAGGTAAATGCTATATGTTAATGACTCCTTACTACAAGATTAGCTCAAATGTTGCATGTGTGTGAAATTTAAGCGTTAACAGACCATCTATTTGTACATTGTGCCTTTTCCAAGTTTTTTTGAAGGGAAGTGAGGTCTAATCTGGGGATTACTAGGTAGTGTCACTCTTTTATTTGGCTACTAGTTTTAGTTCTTGATTTTGTTGTTGTCGTGGTGCAAAGAACTTCCCTTGTTTTTTTGGACCATTTGGAAGCATAGAAATAAGGTTATGTTTAACAATGTGTCAGCCAATGCTCATTCTATAGTATTGAATTTTGTTGTGGCTTTTATGGATTGATTGTGGGAGTGAGGCCATCGAAACCTAGGTCCATTACTGCTCCTATGTTCTTGAATAATGTTCCTAAAGTTTTTTTATGGGGCTTCTCAAGATTGCTAGGACTGAGGAGGTGTTGGGATGGTGTTATTTTTGGGAGAAGCCCATCTATTAAGGATGTGGATGCGTTGTGGTCCTTCAAAAAATATTAGGGTCAAATTGTTAGCATTGTGTAGTTTGTTATATGTTTCCCATCTACATCATGTCTCTCATTTGTAGTAGTGGGTGACGCAAAAGGGCTCATTGATTGGTCACTCAAAAAGAGTAATATGTAGGTTTCCATGCTCGAGTGTTGGAAGGGAAGAATCAAAATGCTTCAGGAATCCTTTTTTGATATTTACTTTTAACATATCTATAGACAATACACTATTGAAACTGATTTGTTGTCCAAAAAGGCTTGGACCGTCGAGAGGGCATAATCTTCATTGAAGAAGTTTTGCATGGCAAAGTGTCCTCTCCAAAATCTCGATATGTTTTCTAAAGACTTCCTGTTGGCTTTGTGTGTTCTTTTTCTTGAATGGAATGTCACTTTTTTTACTAGAAGTGTATAATTTGTAGCTAGATTACTAAGGGTTTTTCTTGAACTTCTATGAGTTTCAACTACATAAAACTATAACTATTAATTCCTTAGTCTGTTGAAATCTTTTTGATTATTTTATATAAAGGAGAAATATATATATATATACTATTTATTTGATAAATTAATAAATATTATATACTTTGATTCATATAAATAACAAATATACTTTGTTTTCACTTAACCAAAAAAAAGTCCATATAAAATATTATAAATAAAAATATATACCATAAATAAAAATACATTACAAAACATGGATCTCTTTCTCTCTCAAATATTTCCAAATGATTGAGCATCATAAGTTACCTAAGGTGAAGATAAAAAGGAAGGAAAGGCAAATTATACACAAAGGGAAAAGCAAACTCTAGAGGTTATCAAAGACACTCGTTTTTTATGGAATTTTTAAAAGTAATATAAATTGGTGATGGAATGGATTAATAAAAACAAAAACAAAAAAACGTTAATTTTTTATTCCATTCTTCATGTTTAAGATCTCAAAGCCTCTTTCCTCACTGGAGCAATTAAAACATGGTGCAAGTTAAAAGTACAACGATTTTCACAGCTGAAATTACTATAAAAGTGGTGAGATCACCACTCTGCATATTGAATTTGAATTGACAAGACATCAAGCAGGCAGGAAGTGAGATATCTCCAGGGTTGGAATTTCAAATCATCGACACCCATAGTATATAATTAAATTCATAGTATATAATTAAGTTCAGAAACGTCATCAAGAATGATATTGAATTTGAATTGACAAGACATCAAGGAGGCAGGAAGTGAGATATCTCCAGGGTTGGAATTTCAAATCATCGACACCCATAGTATATAATTAAATTCAGAAACGTCATAAAATTAAATTCATAGTATATAATTAAATTCAGAAACGTCATACTATTTTATGACGGTTAAATTGCTTTAAGTAATTTACCCGTCAAATTCCATCAGTCTCCTTTTTGAAAAAAAAAACATGTTTTATTTCAGGGGTTGGGATCTCTATGTTGTGGAAGTCAATACTTTTTGCGTGTACAGCAGGCAAGGGCGTTCATGAAAAGAAAAGTGAACAAATCAGAACCACAACCAGTTTTTGCATGACCCTCGGCCTTTCACTTTACTGTCACCCTCGATTTAATTGTCACGTTCTTCCTCTGAATTATTTTCAGAGAATAAGACAACCCGTGTCAGCTATGGCTACTATAGCCTTCAGATAGTCGTGAAAGATACACCGTGTTAATGGTCATCTGTATATGTTTGTCGTGTTAATGGTACAGCATGAGTGGGCCTAATAGTTAAGAGCATGTGTTTCCTCGTAGGAAGTCACATGTTCAAATCCAGAGGGAGTAGTGTATGTACACCTCTGTAGACTTTAGAAGTCAAGTCCCTTCTCCCACAAACAATCAGAGAATAAGATAACCCGTGTCAGCTATGGCTCCTATAGCCTTCATCGTCATGAAAAATACGCCGTGTTAATTGTCATCTGCATATGTTCATCATGTTAATGGTACAACATGAATGGGCTTAATGGTTAAGAGCATGTGTTTCCTCTTAGGAGGTCACATGTTCAAGTCCAATGGGAGGTAGTGTATGTACACCTCTGTATACTTTTTATGTTGTTGGACTAACAGCTCCACATATAGGAATGAATCTTGTGGATTTACAGTCACCTTGGAAAAAGAGATTAATTATTTTTTGGAAGTTATGTTATTGATTGGAAGTTTACTAAGTGATAGCATCAAAAGTAGCTAGGTGCTTTATAGCTCAGTATGGATGAGATGTTGTCACAAACTTAGCTTAACACTACATCAATATAGAGAGAGAGAGAGAGAGAGAAAGAAAAACATATTCCATTTATAACAATGAATGGATGGATAACAACCTTGCTGGTGAATGAATGGATAACAAGGACTCATGGCAGATAATTAAAAGAGAGTCACAAATAAAAATAAATAAATAAAAATAATTGATAATTGATAAATGGATAACATAAATAAATAGATAAAATATGATTTAAGATTAACTATAATAATAACTGTTTGTTAGGTGATGAATGAATGGATAACTACTTTGCTGATAAATGAATGGATAACAAGAAGTCATGACAGATAATTAAAAGAATGTGACAAATATAAAAAATAATTGATAACTAATAAATGAATAACATAAATAGTTGATATATATATAAAATATCTTAAACCAGTAAATAAAAATTATCTTATTCTTTTCAAAACATTTTATATAAATATTATCTTACTACTGCCTTTAAATGGTGAAACACGCCGCTTAGGTAGCTACCTAAATCTGCTAACTTTGAATCAACGGGACTTGTCCTGCAACCTCCAGGTCGGTAAGATACATTAATAGTAAAAAAAATGGGCAATGAAAGTCAACGATGGTGAATGAATGTCTTTCTAAAGGTGATGGCAAATTGCTATGTGATTTCTATAAGAGTTTTCCACCATTCAAATCCTTCCTCTTGGATTCCACATAAGATACATATTTTTAGTTAAATACTGCTGGAATGCACTGCGGCTTCATCTCGTCTGTTTGCATCAATGTAGAAATTATGAGTGACAAAAGTAATGCAAGATTTTTCCACAGAGAAGTAATGCAAGATCATAAAGAGACTAAACACCACACACACAAATTAGGGACAATTTATTTTTATTGTCTTTTTCAAACTCATCAATTACCATTTTTATTAGAGATCTCATATCTATTTAATTAGGTAGTTTAATAATTCAATAATTAGGAAAGCCTATTATCTTCCCACAAAATTAATGCAACACTTCTAAGTGGTGAGGGCATCAACAGTATAAATAGAGTTATTTAAGTGGTTTTAATCTCTCTCTTTAGCTGGGAAGAGACAATAAATAAACATTTCTATAATTGACTTATGTGAAATAAGCATTTTGTAAAGTATGGGTTATTCAAAAACTTAAGTTATTTAAAGATATTTTTGGTAAACCAGAAAGGTTTATAAAGATAGGCTTAGCTGAAAGAATGGTTGATAAGAATTTTATTGATTGGGTTACTTTATTGGGTTGAGCTCTCAATAAGTTGTTTAATATATATATATAAAACATGGTTTTGAAATCTATGTAAAATGAAGGAACAATGAAGTTCCTTTCGGATTGACTTTAAAATTAAACATGTTTTTTTAAAATTTTATTAATTATAAATATAATAAATAATAATATATATGTAAATAATAATATCAATTAAAAGGTTACACAAAATCATAAAAAGTGCAAATGTAAGAGTGGATGATATAAAATCAAGAAGAATAAAAAGCCAAGATGAAGATGAAGACTCTCTGAGGGAGTAAGCTAGCTATGGAGCAATCCTCCCTCATCGGACGGAGGAGGAGCAAAGTTAGCGTTGACTTTGTTCCTCCTCCGTCCGATGGAGGGAGGTTTGCTCCATAGCTAGCTCACTCCCTCTCTGAGACCTGATACAAAATTTCCATCTAGAAGAATACAAAGGGATCATCCTGAGACACAAATCACATGTGACAAAGATGTTGGAGTTAGTACAAGAAGAAAACTACTATTTAATGAACACTCCTTACTTTCATTGGCGAAACCTAAGAACTTTGCAGAAGCCAACAAAGATGATGATTGGATCAAAGCCATGAATGAAGAGTTGGATCAAATTGAGAAGAACCAAACTTGGGAACTAGTTCTCAGACCTACAAACAAGAATATTGTAGGAACCAAGTGGATCTTCAAAAACAAGTTCAATGAAAATGGAAAAGTGATAAGAAACAAAGCAATATTAGTGTGTAAAGGATATGCTCATTTTCATGTTATAAAAACTTCAAAGTATATCAAATGGATGTCAAGTCTGTGTTTTTGAATGAGAAAGTAGAAGAGAAAGTCTATATTGAACAACCTGAAGGTTTCCACTTGTCAAAAAATGGAGACTATGTTTGCAAACTAAAAAAGGCACCATATGGTCTGAAGCAAGCCCCAAGAGCATGGTTTTCAAGGCTAGATAACTACTTGAAGCAATAAGGATATGAAAGAGGAGCCACTGATAGTAATCTCTACATAAAGATCCAAGATAAGAATATGATTATTGTTGTTGTTTATGTGGATGATATAATATTTGGAGGCAATCTACAAATACTAAGTGTATACTTCGCTTCTGAAATGAAGAAGGAATTTGAAATGTCAATGTTGGGTGAATTAACATTCTTCTTGGGATTACAAGTTTATCAATCAAACAAAGGAATCTTCATTTCTCAAACCAAGTACATAAAAGACACGCTTAAGAAGTTTAATATCGAAGACTCCAAGCTTGTTAGTACTCCTATGATCACTGGTTGTAAGTTAAGAAAGAATGATGAGTCCTTGGAAGTGGATCATACCATGTATAGATCTATCATTGGAATCCTGTTATATGTGACAACTACAAGACTAGATGTGATGCAAGTTGTAGGATTGGTTGCTAGATTCCAATTAGCTCCCAAAGAAACACATGTGGATGTAGTAAAAATAATTCTTAGATATCTAAAAGGCACTATGGATTAGGGTTTATGGTACCCTAAATGTCAAGACTTCACTTTAAGAGCATTCACTGATGCAAACTGGGAAGGAAGTGTTGATGACTAAAAGAGTACCAGTGGAGAAACATTCTTTTTGGGAAATTGTTTGGTATCATGGTAGAGAAAGAAACAATCCTCCATAGCACTATCTACAAGAGAGTCTTGAATATATTGATGCTGCATCATGTTGTACTCAATTCATTTGGATGAAGCAGACATTGGTGTTATAGCTCCAAATGACACATCTTTTCCTGTGACCACTTTCCCATGATTCTGTCGCATGTCGACATTTCCATGACGACACTTCATGAAAATCACTGAAAGTCACTGAAAAAACACCTATCTTGGAGGACCCATATCTTGAGTTCTGTAACTCTGTTTGACCTCATTTCTACACTGTTGGAAAGGTATTTTAGTTAGCTAAAACTTTCCAGAAGAAACCAAAGTCTGAAAATGCCCAGAAATATCTTAAAAATGCATTTTTTGTGTATTCACGACTATCCTTATATGCAACTCGCGAATCACTCATGACTCTTGTGTTTTACAAGTCGCGAATGGATATATTCGCGGGTTGCTCTTGTGGAAACTCGCGGATCATTCACGGGTTGTCCTCCTTCATAGTTGCGAATCTATTTCTTAACATTAAAACATAAAAACACGCCTTTTGAGTTAGTTTGGGTAGTTATACAACAGACTCCTTCAGTTGTAACCACTTTGGCTTCGCCCCTAACTCTTCTTTATCATATAAATAGAGGTAGGGAGGTTCATGAAAGGGGACTTGGATTTTTGCATCGTTATGCTGGAGGAATCGGGACTCTCTTTGCCTACACCTTTGCCTTGGAGGTCTTCCCTTAGTGTTGCAGAGCTTGGAGGCTGAGTTCTTTGGAGAAGAGAAGCAGTAGAACCAGATCAAGGTTTCGTGAGGTGCCAAACTTGAAGAGAAGGTATACTTGTACTTGTTTTCAAGATTAATAAAGATGTGATGTCCTTCTTCTTCCCAAATCATTGTTCAATGTGTGATTGAATCTCTATTTATGATCATATGATGATGTTATTCAGATTATTAGTTCATGTTTATTTGATTATCATTGTCTTGTATGTGGTCATAATGGTTTGAGGAAGGTATAACTCATTTTGCAGGTCTCTTGGAGCGAGATGAGCAAGAAGAGGATTGAAGAGAAAGCTTGGACCAGCCTTCAGTTAGTCAGGTGTGGACCTTTCTCATCTCTGATCTTGCTTATATATGCTTGCTGAACACTGTGCATCTCTCTTTCAACCCCAGTACGTTGATGGCCTCTTAAACCCTAGCCATAGGACACTTTCCTTTACAACAGAATTAGCGACTCCGCTGGGGAATAGCCTTGTCTGTTTGGGGTTTTTCTCTTGATTTATTTTCAGCTTTTGCATTGTTTCAAGTCTTTCTTGCCACTTAGGAACACCTTGTAAGTCTGATAGCAAACTTCCCCTGCCTCCCTAAGGCAGTTTGTTGACCTTTTTGGGGATTTTTCTTTCTATTCGCGAGTTGCTCTTTGGAACTGTCGCGAATACAAGCTTGCATTCGTGGGTTGCTACATTGAACAGTCGCGAGTCATTCGCGAGTTGCGCTTATAGACAGTCGCGAATATACCTGGAAGTTAGGATTTTTTATGTTAAAGTTTGTTTGTTCCTTTCTTTGGGTAATCCCTGTTTGTGAGTGGATGTTCTTTCTGAATGCTGTAGCTTTTCTGAAGACCTTTGCTGATCACACTTCCTGCTTTTTCGAAAGCCTTGGTTGTTATTTATCTAGGTGGTAAGTCCCTTTTATAGCTTTAGGATTTGTTCTTTGCTTTTTCCCTCTGCCGCCTTTACTTGGTTTGATCTTTTTGGCTTATGCTTCTAGTCAGCCTATGTCAGTGACCTGTGTTTGATTTCAGAAGTTTGTTGGTGTGGGTTTCCTTCTTCTTTTGTTGGTTAACTTCACCTTGCCAAACTTGTTGACTTGTTTCTTATGCAAGCCTTCCTTCCAAGTAGAGTTTATACTGACTTTAGGGCATTCTAGAGTTTGTTGGTGGTTGCATAGCAAAGTTCCTTTTGCTTTGTTCTTGTTATCTGCATGCTTTTGTTTTGTAGGTAGTTTTCTTTTCCACTTATAAAAGAAAATTAAAAAGAACCTTTACTTTTGTTGCTGCTTTCCCCTCCCTACCTCCGTCTTTGGGTTGACCTTGTTGGACAAGATACTGAGCAGCCTTTGTGTGTAGGTTTAGATTGATTCTTGGGACTTCTTGACCTTTGTTTATGTCAGTCTTTATGCTCAGTCTTTTCATTCCAAAGTGTTGGCTTGTTTACTTTTTGTAAGCTTTCCTTTCAAGAGAGGTTTATATTCAACTTTAGGGAAACCTAGGGTTTGTTTTTGGGGTATAAAGTAGTTGTCTATTTACTTTGCTTACAGTAATTGCTTGCATTAGTTGATAGGCTGATTTTTCTTTTGCATTTATAAAAGAAAAAGACAAAAATATGTATTTGCTTTATATGCATGTAGATTAGGTTTTAGTCTAGATTGCATAGCATATCTTTGTTTTTGGAAAAAATATAAAAAGATTTGATCTTTTTGGCTTTCAAGTTTTCTATTTGAAAATATAAAGAGAATAGTTTTTGCTTTTTGCATTTTATTTCTCTTTTCTTAGTCAGTTTTGTTTCAGTTTTGAGTCAAAACACCACATAAGTTTCATGCCATTTACACTCTGACTAAAAAAAGCCCTTAAAATAAACGAGATAATTTTTAAAAATTACTAGTAAGTTTTATTTTATAGGGTCATACACCAACTAGCTTAGGATAGACTTGTGGGTTAGGGTGTTTCAACTCCCCACAAGTGTTAAATCTCAGACGTAGTTGGCCTATCACTAGGTAAATCCTTTTCTACGTTGATTGTATCTGGGAAGCTCCTCTCAAACGGGAGTTAAGCACTAGGCCGCGTGGAGGCTTGGATAGAGGAGATAACCCTCCGAATCCTTGTTAAAACGTAACCCAGGACTTTTGCGCATCTGGGGATTTTGTCCTAGACATAGTTTCGGGCTCAGCTACCCTGCCCATGCGTACGAGTTTGGTTGACGACTGTCCCCCCAGACTGTCAATTTAGTTAAGGTATCCTTTAGTCTCTTTGACATCTAGGGTTCATACACAGGTAAACTGGAAGGTTATTTCTGGTTGACCTTGGACGGACTTGGAAGTTAACCCTTGTGGAAAGTGCAGGAGGGTGGAGGGTGATTCCTCTGCTTGTGCCTAAGAACCCCTCAAGGATGCCAAGTAACTGTTCATCAGCTTTCTTCTAGAAAGTATATCTTATACCTGTTTGTCTGTTGGGGCTTTAGGAATTTTTAGTGAGTGTTGTGTGGTTTGTTTGTGCTTAGTGGGATTTTAGGTGTCTGCTTTGTAATTTTGGTTGACCATCAACCTCAGACTTTGTCTCTTGTTTGAAACTATGGCTAACACCCCTTTGAACACCAGCCAAGAGATCCCTTTGCCGGGAACTTTTTGCACTATTCCTCTCACAGGGAATGTTGGTGTTCCCTTGATGGCCACCCTGAATCTTTCGGGATTCACCCTAGGGCTACCGGTGTGGTTGTTTTCCACTCCAACTGTCCTGAATGCTCCTGATGCTTCTTAAGTAAGCTCCTTATCTCAAGGGCATCAAAACACTGCTACCCCTTCACCTGTAGTTAGTTCTCCTCCTCCTTCTACCTCATGCAATGAAAGTACTGATACTAGTAACCGGCAGTCTAAAAGGAGTAAAAGAAGGAGAAATAGGAAGAAAGCACATAAGCAAGGGGGCAGCCGTTCAACCTCTGCAAGTCAAGTTGAACCTCACCATCCAGCCTCTGGTGTTCAAGCTGAGTGCACTCGTTCAACCTCTGGTTTTCAAGTTGAACATCCCCATCCAACCTCTGTTTTTCAAGTTGGATCTGTCCATCCAGCCTCTGGTGTTCACGTTGGTGGAATCCTTCAAACCTTTCCAGGTCATGTCGGATCTAGTCACTCAGCCTCTGGTGTTCACACTGAGTGCACCCGTTCAACCTCTGGTTTTCAAGTTGAACCTCCACATCCAACCTCTGTTGTTCAAGTTGGATCTATCCACCCAGCCTCTGTTGTTCACGCTGGGGGCACACACTCAACTGCTGCAAAGCACGTTGGCCCTAACCATTCAAACTCTGTTGTTCATGTTGATGGCACCCATTCAACCTCTGCAAGTTATGTTGGACCCAGTCTCCCAGCCTCTGCAAGTCAAGCTGGGGGCAGTCTCTCAGCCTCTGGGGTTCAAGCTGAAGACAATATGTTAGCCACTGCGAGTCATGTTGACACTGTTGCAAAGACTACCCGTTCAAAACACAAGCTCAATTTTCCTTGTAAGCTTTGTGAGGGAGACCACCTTACTTATAAATGCCCTTCTATTGCGGAGGTGCGACGAGTTTGGATTCATGGTCATCCTATTTTTGAACATTCTGGAGTCTCTCAACCACCAGCCTCTCTTAGTGAGGTTGGATCCAGTCACCCAGCCTCTGGTGTTCATGCTGGGGGCAAACTCTCATCCTCTTATAGTCATGTTGAGAGAAAACAGTCATCCACTGCTAGTCATGTTGACTCAGTTGAGAAAACTGGTCATTTGAAGCACCATATTAAGTTCCCTTGTGTGTTATGCGAGGGAGATCATCTTACTCATCTATGCCCTGCTATCGTAGAGGTGCGAAGAGTGTGGTCCAAGACTCATGGATTTTCTTCTCAAGAACAACCTATAGTTTCTCAACAACCTACTTAACCTTTGGTTGATCAAGTGGTCGAACAAATCTCAGATTTGGTTGATCCCACTTTTCTTTCGGAGAGTGATCCCCATGTGATTGAACCAATGTCATCTTTGGTTAATCCCACTCTCCCTTCGGAGAGTGACTTTCATGAAGCGGTTGAATCAGTTCCATTATCGATCAATCCCACTCTTCTTTTGGAGATTGAAGTGTCTACTAGTCACATTTTCTTCACTGCCAGTTCAGATCTTACTGAACAAGGGGGCACTGAACTTGTTTCGGATCAACCCCCACCAAGCCCTCGGCTTGCTTCCTTTGATTGGGATAGCCTAGTTAAGCCGCGCCTTCCTTCCGCTGCACCTTTCCAGATAAAGGTCAAAGTTGAACCTTACACGATTGCTTGTTGTATTGTTGATGAAGGAGCCTCAGTTAGTATTTTGTCTGCTCATGCTTGGCAAGGCATGGGATCTCCCAGCCTTGTGTCGACTGCTAGTCAGTTACTGGTGTTTGATAGAAGAACTTGTATAGCCTTGGGAATTCTTGCTCAAACACCTGTTACTTTGGGTGGGAAGACTGTCTTAGTTGACTTCATGGTGATAGAAGACCCCTTGGACTTCAATATACTCCTTGGACGTGATTATGTCTATGCCATGCAAGCTGTGGTGTCAACATTCTTTCGTGCGATGTACTTTAATCATGGCGAAGAAATTGTCACTATCGATCAGTTGGATTTTCTCGATCCCTCTCCTAACCCAACTAGAGACCAGGTCTTTCCTTTATTGGTTCCTAGTGTTTCTATAGACACTACCCCGCCACGGGTGAACTATGTGGCCTCTTGTCCTTTGTGTTCAATTGCTACTGAGAAGCAGCCTCTGTTTTCATGCTTAACTTCTTGGGACTTGGTCCCGGTAGTTGAACAGGTGAGTCATCCTATACAGACTGTAGAGCCTTATCTCCACTTTGTCAATCCATTTGAAAGTTTAGACATGTGTCCTATCTTGGATGATCTCCTTCCTTTGGAGGAAGTCTTCTTAGAGTCTTTGATACAGTCTGACCTTCTTTTGGATGTTGGTTCAGTTGTGACTAAGTCTAACCCTGATTTGCTTAGTAAGCCTGAGATTTCATCTTATGATGGTCTTGTTGAGTCTTTGGAATCTCCCTTCGAACAGCAAGTCAGTGATCCCGATGAGTTTGATTTTTCTTATGAATTTTTCGACTCCTTGGATATTGATTTTTTTCTTACAGACTCTATCTCCCTTG
Organism: Pseudotsuga menziesii; assembly: GCA_001517045.1. NCBI lineage: Eukaryota > Viridiplantae > Streptophyta > Pinopsida > Pinales > Pinaceae > Pseudotsuga > Pseudotsuga menziesii. Next base: position 209,325 of record LPNX010375365.1, read on the forward strand.
TTGATTTTTGCTCTCCTTCCGAGGTTGATCTTACTGATTATAAACCCTCGAGCCTTGGTTCTATAGAATCTTCTTCGGTTGATTCTGCCTTGACTTTACCTTTTGTAGAAGATAGCAAAGTCACATGTGTTTCTACCAAAGTGACCCACATCAGATCTTTTCTTCTGAATATGATCCTAGTGTTGTTGTTTCTTGGAGACAGGATTCTTAGTTGGATTCACAACTGTTTATTGGCCTCACCTTGTGCTTCAAGTTTTAATTGCATTTGCATGTATCCTACTCGCGCTTTTGAGCCTGATGCCGGCTTCCACGCTTTTAGCTCGTTGTATAAGCCCTCATCTTTGTCCTCATTTCCGTTTAGCCTTGTATCATTTTGCCTTTGCAACTTGACACTCTTTACCTTGAGGAGACATTCCCCGAGTTTCCTTATCTTGCTCACTTTCCTTTCATTATGCATAGGTTTGTTCCTTGCGCTTGGAACTAGTTTCTCCTGCCTATGACACTCATCTCCTCGCATTTAGAGCATTCTTTCTGCTCTCCTTCGAGCTCGTTAAAAACAGTAAGGAGGCTGCGAGTTTACTTTTCCGGACTCATTAAAAATTCATGGGAAAGATATTGAGTTTATTTAGGCCCAAGTCTGACTCCTCAAAATAGACTTGACTGCCGAGTAAACTTGTCCATTCAGGGTCGTTAAGAATATGTGAATGGGCATCCACATTGGTGGTAAGTTATCTCTTTCTCGGACCATGTGGAATAATACGAGAAAGGATCACTCTCTTTTCTTTTTGAATTGAGAAGAGTATTCTCAGGCATAGGTTTATCACTTTTCCGGACCTGAGGGACTAAACTTACGGAAAAGGAACCCCCGGTATGAGCTTAGTTTTCTCTTTTTCGTGCTCTGGACCAAAACATGAAAAATATTCTGAGTGTACTTTATGTCTTTGTCATGCTCGTTAAACCCTAAAGAACAAAGCATCGAGTTTATTGTTGTAAGCTCCATTTCTCGTAATCAAATGGATCTTTCTGAGTGATCTTGCCTTCCTTCACACTCGTAAAACTCAGGCTATATGCTGCTTTTGAAGGAGCGTTGGGTAGGTGGTAATTTAGCCTTTTTCGGACCTTCCTGACTAATTACGAAAAAGGTGTGCCTTTTCTTCTTCGGAAGTTAAGAGAGTTCTTCTGTTGTTTGTTTTATACTTTTTCGGCCTCAGGAGACTAAATTGTATGAAAAAGGACCCCCCTGGAGTCTTCTTTGGAGTTTTTAGACTCTCTAAACTATGAAAACACCGTCGAGCATGTACTAGTTCGGGCTCGTAAAATCCACGAATTAGTGCCTTATCAAGCATTCTTCTTTCTTTTCTTCGAGCTTGTCAAAAAATGAAGATGGTCTCGAGTTTGCTTTCTTGGACTCGTTAAACCTTTACAAGAAAGAAGGGAAGGGGAAGGTTATTTCCATGTATTTTATATCATGGCAGCAAGTCTTGTTTCCTTGAACAAAGCACCAGTTTTGAGTCTATCAAACAGTTGGGTCTTAGTATTTTGACCTTATCTCGATTCAGAGTTTCTTACTCCTCTAGTTGGTCTCTTTTCCAATTATATGGGGAATCTGTCAATGTCTCCTACATTGTGGATTTGTTTCGTCGGTCCTATTTTGTGTCAAAAGTTGCCTAAGTCAATTTTGTGTCGTGCTCACTGTTCAAGGATTAAACCTTTGTCGGCCATTCTGCAGTTGCCTTGACCTTTTGTGTCGACCATTCCCTGGTATCAGTTCATTACATCATGTCTTCAGCGTCCTTGTCGTGAAATTCAGTACCAATTCCAGATCCAATTAGTCTTTGACTTACCTCGTGTTGGATGATGAAGGATGCCTTAATGCCTTCCTTCCAACGGATCTCTTCCTATCGATTGCAACACATCTTGCTATGGGGACGAGATTTAGAGTTTTATGATAGCACCTTGGGAATTGTTGTCCTCAATGGCAATTTCCCTCGCTATTGGGTAGTGGGGATACCTTAATGTCTCCTACTCGATGGATTTTTCAAGTGTTCGACTTCAAGTCCTTGTAATAACACTTGTTAGAATGTACTAGGTACCTTGGGGACCATTTTCATTAATGGTGGTTTCCCTCACGTTTGTTAACGGTTTTCATTATTGACCGGTAATCAAACGGCTTCCTCCATGTTCGACTTCAGCTCTTTTATTCGCATGGTTAGGATTTGTACCTTTTTTGGGCAGTTTGGATTGAAGACCTTGGGCCGACAGTAGCCGCTTGTCATCATTTTGCTATTGCCCAAGTTGCGCAAGACCTTGTTATACTTTATATGACATTTTGCTGAGACATAGATCCACCTTCTATTTTTGTGGCTATGATCGATTGTTGAGCATGGATCCACTTTGTTCATTTGTGGCCATGGCTCCTTTAGATTTGATATGGCGCCTTTTTGCATATTGAGCGACCATGATAGTTTCATCAGTTATACATATGTTGGATCCGCCTGTATCTTTATGGCGATGTTTTGTATATGGACGTGTATGTCCCAGAGATCAGTTTTTCTGACATTTATCTCTCTTTCAGGTACCTTCACTCGAGCCTTTCTATCTTGGATTCTCTACTCTCTCCATACTCAGCTGTTTCCTTTATAATGTATTTTGGCTATCATCTTCCCCTCTGACCTCACACATTAGGGGGCATCTGTTATAGCTCCAAATGACACATCTCTGCCTGTGACCACTTTCCCATGATTCTGTCGCATGTCGACATTTCCATGACGATACTTCATGAAAATCACTGAAAGTCACTGAAAAAACACCTATCTTGGAGGAACCATATCTTGAGTTCTGTAACTCCGTTTGACCTCATTTCTGCACCGTTGGAAAGGTATTTCAGTTAGCTAAAACTTTATAGAAGACACCAAAGTCTAAAAATCCCAGAAATACCTTAAAAATTCTTTTTTTGTGTATTCACGACTCTCCTTATATGCAACTCGCGAATCACTCGCGACTCTTGTGTTTTACAAGTCGCGAATGGATATATTCGCGGGTTGCTCTTGTGGAAACTCGTGGATCATTCACGGGTTGTTCTCCTTTACAGTCGTGAATCTGTTTCTTAACATTAAAACATAAAAACACGCCTTTTGAGTTAGTTTGGGTAGTTATACAGTTGACTCCTTCAGTTGTAACCACTTTGGCTTCGCCCCTAACTCTTCTTTATCATATAAATAGAGGTAGGGAGGTTCATGAAAGGGGACTTGGATTTTTGCATCGTTATGCTGGAGGAATTGGAACTCTCTTTGCCCACACCTTTGCCCTGGAGGTCTTCCCCTTGTGTTGCAGAGCTTGGAGGCTGAGTTTTTTGGAGAAGAGAAGCAGCAGAACCAGATCAAGGTTTCGTGAGGTGCCAAACTTGAAGAG
>LPNX010375368.1:0-13806 GCA_001517045.1 Pseudotsuga menziesii
TATATATATATATATATATATAAAGAGTAAGCATAGTAATAATACTAATAGCTATAAGAAATAAAGAAAGGCTCCATATATTATTATTACTAATGATAATTAAATATTAAAATACCTACAAAAGTCCAAATAGGAACTATCCAAAAGTTCCTAAGTTAAATATTAAAAGTACCTAACTTAAATAAAAAGGGATAAATCAAGAAATCGAATGATTCTTAATTTAACTGCCCCTTTGACTGAAAATTCTTCCTATAAAAACACAAGCCAAAGAGAGGCTTGGGGATATTTTTGTTATTCCATATTCTACTTGATTATTCTCAAGAGAGTTATCGGAGAACATTTCCCCAAGAGAAGAAAAAAGAGAATTGATCCTGAACCTGATATCCCACATAGGGAAGCCTTACCTTATGATTTCTAAGATACTTACAAGTTGGAACCAACTCATGGGGATCTGGATTGAAACCAGGAATAGTTCCGGGTCATGGTTGGTTGGAACGTGGTAGTTCCCAAGTTATTCAATTATCTAAATAGAGGTCAGATCTATCTATGAATTTGTTAGGTTATTTGTTTGTCCATTTTACCATGCTATTCTATATATTTTATTCATGGTTAGATAAGCACCATTAGTGATATCTACAGGTGGGTTTTATTTTGTAGTTCATTTCTGCAATTTATTCCTATCTATTAATTAAGGATTTGTTTTCTAGTTCATTTCTACAATTTATTCTTGTCTATTAATTAAGGGTTTGTTTTCTAGTTCATTTCTGCTATTCATTTCCTCTCTATAAATTCAAGTTCCAAATCCTAGAACTAATTAAAAATGGAGCCTATATCTTATCTCTGCTGGCAGATTTCATATTTCCAGCATGCTTATATTAAATATAGATAAACCAAACTATCATCTATAGTATTAGCCTAATCTCTATGTAGAAAATTATAAGATAAATATAAATGGCTAAACACTTTAAATAAAATAGTATAAATGAGAACTATAAATAAATCATTTCCATTTCTATAAACAAAAAACCTTTCCAAGCTAAGCTATCGATACCTCTAAGGTATGTAGGCACGAGTGCCTCATATTCTATAACCACATTATATACTTTATAAACTAACACATGATATATTATCAAAATCCTATCTCTCAAGAGATTTCAACATAAGAACTCAACTCTAACCTAATGCAAAATACCTTAACATATATCGCATCACAAGAGGTTACATGATCGAATATTGTTAGAATTTATGCCAAACAAAACCCCCCCACACACACACCATATACAACCAACATAGCCCAGGATCGAATCTTGCGAAGCTCATGGATTGAAAACCCAAAATGCATTAAAAATATGACAGGCATCGAATCATGTAGGATTCGCTAGCAGTATTTTCAATGCTGTAGTAAATTATAATTATTCCACATAGTCTATGCTATAACATTTGAATACAATAAAATTCAACCACATATCTAAACCATTTCCCTCGCAACGTTTTCATACACTAAATTCCAAAAAAATATACACGCTGTAAATCATTTCAATATTTCTCCACACAGTAATAAAAACCACAATTTATATGTTGTATTCATTTCATGGCTCATGGTTGAGAGACAAAGCAATAATCCATCAACATAAACCATAAATAACACTGTCTACACTATAATAGCAATAGCATCCATTTCGCAAGGATAACCCACAATTCACGACTCTAAAAGCCAAATTAACTCTGTTAACTCACTACTACATTTCGATGCAAAATCCGACAGTTACTTCCGACGGCGCGTGGATTTTTTCTTTTAAACCTACCAAAAATCACAAAGTTAATTTTTTTTTTTTAAATTATGGTCATAAGCGTCGCTTAAGCGACGGCTAGGCTCATAAGTGTCGCTTAAGCAATGGATAGCCTAGAAAGCGTCGCTTAAGCGACGGCGCTGACATTAATCCTTCAGTTAATGGATGGTATATTTAACAACTAGAAAGTATGTTGGCATATATGCTGACAAAATTTATTAAATGTCATCCTTAAAATACTATATCAACTTGCTATCGTAAATGTTGTCATATATGCCGATGAATGTCTAAATGACATCACTAAAATACTATATCATTTTGCTATACTACATCTTCATGAGAAACTCATGAATCAACTTACAACTATGGTTCCTATTTCTATCTAATTATAGATGTACAAATTACAACATCTAATCAAGAAGATTTAATATAGTGGTTAGCACACAACATTCTAAAATAGTGATCAAAATATCACATCAATTCAGGTCATTTGTGAACATCCACAGTATAGGCTTCAATTTGAATGTTTAGTTACAGTAATCTCTTCATCACTCAAAGCATATCAATTCCATATCCAGTTATACAATCCAAAATTAAATTCAACACAAGACAATCTATACAAACATCCATCTAAAAATCATAAGCATAAAGAAAATGCATATAAGTTTTAGTCACAAGAACAAGAAGATACAATATGATATGTCTTCAAATATTCAACTTATTAATTTCTAGAGAGTAAACAAATAAGATTATTACAAAATTATTTATGCATACATATGAAAGACCTACATCCAATGTTTCATTCTTTATCATAAAAATATATTAAAATAGACTGAGTAAAATTTTAATGCATATAAATCATAGTCACAAAAGAATATAAATTTAAAATAGAGGAACATAAATATAAATATCAACATATAATCAAATCCATTTTAGGCTATAAACATTCAGGTCCTCTCACAAAAATATATATAATACAATATTGTATACAACAAAATGTGCTTTGCATACATAGTGGCCTATCTCTACTGCCCTACTCATTCTAATTTTTTTTATTTTAATAAGTTCCACAATTATGATATTGACATCAACTCCATGATTCTCTTCTCAACCAATTTCTTTTAGAACTAGATTGAAATTGTATTGCAAAATATATCTCCTTGTATACCCTACATCTCTGTCATACACAGAATAAGCCTTCAATACATTGTGCAGAGACCTCTGCCCAGGCCCGTCTACAGTTTGGAATAATTCCTATGACGGCAAAGTGCGATGGATGTCTTTGAGGATAAGCTTTTCTGATTCAGATGTTTCAATAGACAGGAGAAGTTCATAAATTCCAGGGTTCGCCAGGAGAAGTTCCCGGCCTCCTGAAATGAATCACCAAATGACACCTCGAAGCCAATATGGAATGGGAATAGCATCTCTGATACTCCTCTTGAGGATTTGTGGGCTCTTTTTTTTCATGCAGCCCTTCCAGTCAATAAATCTTACTGTTATCTGCCATTTTCTCAGTCTCTTCTGCTCGCTTTCATGGTCGTTCTGACTTGATCGTTTATGCTTTGATTTGGTTGGCATCAGTTCTACTGTGCAATGTTGTCCGAGAGGATTAATATCAGGAGAGAATTCATCTTCAAACTGTGTTTTTCTTACTGCAGACATTTGTGATAGGTTTATATCATGGCAATAGTAGTAACAGTAGCCCCTGCAATCATAAATCTGCATTTTTTAGTAGTTCTGGCTTGTTGTTTTTAGTTCTGGCTAGGCACATAGGGTTCTCAGGGTTTTGATGTCCTTAGTTTCGATTCCAGTAAACAGAAACGTTTGGAGTTTCTATATGATTCTAGACTGGCCGTGGGTAGAAGCAATTCTGACAACTTCCCGCTGGGTAAGCCAGTGGAGCCGCAGAAGAATGAGACGGAGAATGAACTGAGCAAGGTAATTTTTGTTTCCTGATTCTTATTTTATGTGCCTGTATTTGTGTTTTGTAAATGGATGGTTAGGGTATTTTCTTGAGATCTCTTTGCTATGGTAGGAGTTTTCTTGGATGTTGGTCGGTTTGTCTTTGATTGCATCTTTCAATTTTTTGAAATGTGCTTCTGTATTCCTATTAAAGAAACAGTTATGTACAAAGCATATTTGAAAAAAACTGAAAGATATGCCACCACCTCGAGATAAGAGCAGGGGTTAATAAAAATTTCACCCTTCTATAAAAAGTATAAACTAAAAAATCCAGAATACTGCAAAATTTCCCTTTACCCAACAAGCCGTGAAGAGTCAAGTATAGAAGAACCACTGACAACAGAGAGAACATCCCCCAAATAGTTCGCCTGTGTGCCCTTAAGAAGAAGACATGCACTCTTTGTCCAGGCCTTTCATGAGTTGGTACCCTGGCATCCAGCTGGGAGCACATAAACAGGATGAGATGTGAGGGACTGGGTCTCAACCCAAATATCAATCCATACGTGAACATGGCATTGGTCATTATCAAGTGAGCTTATAGCACAGTGGTAGGGCTGCTGCCTATGATACTCTGGGGCGGGTTCTGGGTTCAATTCCTAGCCAGTCTCTTGCATTTCAGGCTATTTTGTGATTAGGTACGGAACATTTTTACAAGATTGTATTTATTAGAACTTAGAAGTGATATGTATAGCATGTCAGATGACATGCAACGTCCATTTATTGATGATAAATTGGCTTTCTTCATACAATTATGTTGTCACCTGATTTTGTTTTTTAATTATTTTTTAGTATATATCATTGATGCTACCAAATTGTTGTTTTCTGCAAATTTGGGTGAAGCTTATAGCCCTTCCTGATACTCGTACCATGTACCCACATACCCAACAATCCCACATTCCAAAATTGAGCATGGTGAATGAAGCACACTGCCATACAGTATATAGCTACAAAAATAAAAAATGTTTTCTAAAATAATAGCAGTATTCTAAAATGCATTAGAAGCCCTGTATGAGGATGATCTAGGCTGAAATCTGGACTTAGGCCAGTATCTATCCACTTGTGTTTCATAGCAGAATTGTTATTTTGTAATTTAGGCAACAAACCTCTATTTTTTTCTAGTTGACGCAACCCAGGTTAGGATTCACTTGATAATAACTCGCCCTACACTTTTTTCCCGTTACTCGAAAAGGCGAAAAATGTGTACATCATTCCCATTTCTTTCAATGTTTGGTGTCAGAACATAAAGCCTAACATAAATAATGGAGAAACAACTATGAACATGCAAACAGTGATAGAAATGGATGGAAATAGTTGATGTAAACCAAATATACAGTGCAGCATATATGCACAGTTAAAAAATTATGCAAGCCTCCATGTTCACATAAGAACAGTGTGAAAATCAAGCAAGTAGGAAATGCACATGTTTCAGAAGTCTGAGAAGTATTCTTCATGTGTAATGAATGATGTCCACATAGCAACCAATACCCAACCTCCAAGTAGAGCACTCCAATAAGATGGTCTACAAAGAAACCATTTAAATCCTAAAGCTAGGGTTTGACTCCCCTAGATAGCCTGCCATTGAGAAATTCCCTCCATGAAGCACTTGAAAAATCCTTCAAAATATGGAATGACCTCCTTGAGAGCGATGGAAAGGCGTCTCCAAATGGAAACACTCCAAGGAAGAGTGGTCTCTAAGCAAGGGGTGAAGTCTAATACTAGGGTTTTGACCCCTAGATCTTCTCAAAAACTATACAAAACATCCCTAAAGTGGATGGCTCCGATAGATGCATGAAGTGATGAATAGGATCTTTCCAAAGTGGAATGCTCAACCTCAAAGTCAAGAAGAAGTGCACCAAAAACCCTCCAAGCTTTGCAGACTGATCAAGAACATGCCTCCCAAGAGGGACGTTTCCATCAAATTTGAGGACTACGGCATTTTATGGTGGACTCCCTCCCTCAAATCAACACCCAAAGCTGAACACTCCTCCTGCCAGGTTGGAGAATGACTCCAAAAGGTTGATGACCTACCTAAGCAAGCCATGAAAGTGGTGAAAACGTGAAACAATATAACATCCTTGAGTGCTAAAGACCTCAAATAGGTTAGAGCACTCTCCAAGATAAGATGATCCATGCTGAGAATAATATGTTGTCACATAATCTGCCTTTGGCCTCAGTACTACTCAAAACCCTACTCAATGTAGCCCTTGATTATGAGTTCTACACTAGAATTTGTTCCTTGTAAACCCTCCACAGTTCTTTCAAGACATTCTGCACTGGTCTATGAAGGAAACAAATCCAATATTTGGCAACAGATCTAATTCAAAAAACAAAACAAAAATAGATCAACAATTATGTGGTTCAGAAGTGATTCAGATGTAGGTGTCGTTATGACCTTATGCAATTTCGGTTTCTTTGATTGAAACTAAACTGGGGTGGAGTGGATTGAATTGTGTGGAACTAGAGTGAACTAGATTGAACTCCCAGTGAAACCAAGGATAACTAAAGGTGCAGTAAATTCAATAGTAGCAAACCAAGTAGGGTGCACTCCTCCAAGTGTAAAAGTGATGAAGTGGGGACCACCATGGAAAGCTAGGGATCCTTCTCAAAGAATACATCATCTTGTCTTGAACAACTGCACCTTAGTCAACAAGTCACCATAGGACATAAGGAGCACACTTCTAGGCAATTAATGAGTGACATGTGGCAGCCACCTGGGCAAGATTCTAAGAAGTTACTTTATTTACATGTAATCTTTCAACTGGGGCACACTAGTCACCCAGGCCAAACTTCTTCCAACTGATGATCATCTAAGGTGCAAGTAAATAATATCATAAAAGTTGCAAGTTTAATACCAAGTTAGTGCTGCTTCTAAGTTCTAATAGGACCAGAAACATTTTGCAAGATTGTATTGATTAGAACTTAGAAGTGATATGTATAGCATGTCAGATGACATGCAGCATCCACTTCTTGATGATAACTTGGCTTTCTTCATACAATTATGTTGTCACCTGATTTTGTTTTTTAATTATTTTTTAGTATATATCATTGATGCTACCAAATTGTTGTTTTCTGCAAATTTGGGTGAAGCTTATAGCCCTTCCTGATACTCGTACCATGTACCCACATACCCAACAATCCCACATTCCAAAATTGATCATGGTGAATGAAGCACACTGCCATACAGTATATAGCTACAAAAATGAAACATGTTTTCTGAAATAATAGCAGTATTCTAAAATGCATTAGAATCCCTGTACGAGGATGATCTAGGCTGAAATATGGACTTAGGCCAGTATCTATCCACTTGTGTTTCATAGCAGAATTGTTATTTTGTAATTTAAGCAACAAACCTCTATTTTTTTCTGGTTGAAGCAAACCAGGTTAGGATTCACTTGATCATAACTCGCCCTACACTTTTTTTCCCGTTACTCGAAAAGGCGAAAAACGTGTACATCATTCCCATTTCTTTCAATGTTTGGTGTCAGAACATAAAGCCTAACAGAAATAATGGAGAAACAAATATGAACATGCAAACAGCGATAGAAATGGATGGAAATAGTTGATGTAAAACAAATATACAGTGCAGCATATATGCACAGTTAAAAAATTATGCAAGCCTCCATGTTCACATAAGAACAGTGTGAAAATCAAGCAAGTAGGAAATGCACATGTTTCAGAAGTCTGAGAAGTATTCTTCATACTAGCCAAATGATGTTCAGGTAAACAATATTAAAGAAAACTAATACAGTTCAGAATGCACCAACAAAGCAATCTTGGACTGAATTAAAGCGAATAACAGATAGTGACACAAAGTATAGCTAACATCATATCAAGGCAAATAGATAGAGACCACATAAATAATGTCCAAGTCACAAAACTTATTAGCATATTACATATAAAGGAAACTTCAAGTGAAATCAAATAAAAGGAATGCTACCACAAAGGAGAAACTTTTAAAATGCAACTTACATCCACAGCATTGGTCCCCTTATCCATCAGATCTACCTTTGTCAAGACTCCAAACGTTCAAATCTAAGTATTCACAGAAAGTGACTTGATCACTGGGCTCTGATGTCATCTTTTGCGACCAGAGATGGAGCTAGATGTGGAGTAGATAGTATAAAGTGCTTTTTAATAAATCTAGAGAAAAATGCATTCCAAAGTTCTGAATTTCTATTACATTGAAGGTCATTTCCTTCAATATACAGAGAGTTCCCTTGTCGTAAGCACCGCGTGGCACATTCTGGGATATGATACATGCAATAAGTACTATGTTTGTATACTATTTTTTTGTTAAAATGCATTGTTTGAGTTAATTTTCTTGTACTTATTGAGAAGTAGAAGTGCGACTTATAGTACTCAAAATTATATAAGATGATAAATGATCAGAAAATGAGTTGACTGTTTCCCTTTGTTGAAATAATTACACAGTTATATTTCTGTATCTTATTGTGATGACTTGTTTATTATGCAGGTCATTCGATCCTTATTGCCCAACCCTTCAGAGCAGGAGCTCATAATTGTTGAGAATGTTCTAGATCCTCTTGTCAGGGAGCAGGTTTGTCTTTTATTTCACCTCTGTTATTACTATAGATTCTGGGTATGCTTGTTGCTGTGCTCAGGCAAATTTTTGAAAGTTGAATACTAGTGTTTGTAATTATATATTTTCAGAGACATTATGGGGGTAAATTCAGGAATTCCTTCTTTTACAAATATTATGGCTCAGTTCTCCTGGCATGCCATGGTTTTCAGTCCAATCCTGGGCTTAGAAAAAGTTATGAATTAAAGATCTTTCTTGTATCAATTACCTTGGGATTGTTGCTGTTAGAAGATGTATCATCTAGTCATAGTTGCTACCCTTGGATCTGTGTTACCGGATCCACCACCCCAGTCTGTAGGATCCGCAAAGTTAATGCAAAATATGTACAGACATGAAGCCAGCAATGAAGGGACAAATCCTCTCAAAAAATTCTAATTAAAGCCTAAATCTAAAACTAGATTATTACAGGTGAAAAAATACATTAAAGAGTGCAGTGAAAATTGATGATATTCACAAATATTAATAATAAAATTCCCTTCTAGAGTCTGCCAAGCAAGTTGCTCCACTAGAATATTTCTTTTTCTTGAGGTATGTGCCATTCCAGGCGTTTCTCTATTGATTGCCCTCTTGAATTTGGGCTTATGCCTCATAAAACAGTTAAAACATAAAAAATTGTCTTCTAGAGTCTTCATAAGTATGTTGCTTCACCAATTATGGTTTCAAGGCTACTATAATTATGATTATATCAGTGGAGTGAGCTATAGTGAGCTGCAGCCTTAATAAAATACCATTCCATTTCCATGAATACACCCAAAATTTGGCCTATATGATGGACGGTTCATTAAATAAAGTGTAGTTATCCTTGTAGAGGGGTTTAGAATGCCACATTCCCTCATTATATGAAAGGTGAACCATCAAAGACCCATATGAAGGATGCCAACATGTTGAATTATGCCTCCAAAGTTGGTAATTCGGAAAGTGTGAACTGCCCAATCCAGGTAGTGTGCAGGTTCTGTCTTGCGTAAAGGCAACCCTTCCCTAAGTGTTGGTTCATCAATTTGGATGATCTGGAATCAAGGATATAACAGCTTCATAAAAAGATGAGATAAATGGATATGAAAAGAAAGTAAAAAAGTAATATAAGATATTGAATTAAACACAACCAATTGTGAAGACTTACTTGAATACCAGTTGCCTCAAGGTCTTCCACCTATTCCTTGATTGCCAAAGAAATTTGCATGCATGTTTCAGACCTAAAATACAGTTTCTTAGTGGTTTCAGTTATACAAAGAAAGTAGAAAAATAATGGGAAAAATATGTAGACGATTTTAGCCCAACTAGCCACTGTTATTAAAAATTATTGTCATTACATGCGCTAATCATTTCTTACAAAGGACCAATTCAAAATTGTGATAGGTCCAGTAAGCATTCCTTTCATGGGATGAGCATTCAAGCTCTGGGAATGCTTTGACCAAAAGACAATGATAGGGTTGGGGCCATTGACTGTGAATGCAAATCCCTGAAGCTGCTCTCCAAAGTATTCCACCATGTCATTTCTTTGCAACATGTGATAGACAACTCATTAGACTTCTTTCACGACATGGAAATATCTTGCATAGATATCAAATGTGGAGTACTTACCTTAGGCTCTCCATGTACAAGGACATCAAGATCAATCTCTTCTTGCAACTTGATCACTTTGGCAATTTCCTCTTGGATGGTTTTGATGTATTCTTTCTCTGAAATCCTATAGTGGCTAGTAGTGGCTTCACCTAACTGGAATAAACTGAGACAACGTGAGGTAAGGACTATCAAATGGTTAGCCATCCTCTATGATATTATATTCACCAGGTCCTAGTGAAGAATCATTGTAGACATTGTGGAGAAATCAGGCCTGTACTCCCTCTGCTGGATCCTTGCTAACCTGTTTCCCACGTTTCTGAATTTATGAAGTATTCAATTTCAAGCAACTTGTCTCTGCCCAATTCAGGACTCCATGGAAAAGCACCAGCTTCCTTAACATCAATATCTGATAGAGTGATCTATTAGCTTCATAGTGTGTCAATCGTATTTTATATTTTGCTTTGTAAATTTGAGAATAAATAGAGCAAGTCACGATGGTTATATATTTTTGGAGTTTTCTCTCTTTCTTGTTCTTCAGGGATAATATTGATGTCTTATTTTACCTACTGTTGCTAATAGGACAGAACTTTGAGGAGTCAATAGTGATCCAAAAACTACCATGGTATCCACTTCCAATGGCCAAATTCACTTTGTGGTGGTGCCTCTAATGGCAACTGTAGCCTAGTGGACTAATTCGGATATACATATACCATGAACCTTGCATAAATGAATCTTCTATGCATTCCGAGAACCTAAGACTAACATTTGGGCTAAACTTCTAGCTCTTACCACAGGGATGAGGGAGTCTCTCAACCAAGGCATTAAGAAATTACTTTTGATGGTGATTTCAGGCCGTGGATAACTTGTAAAAAATTAGCTGAATGTTTTGGTTGGATCTAGTTTTAACAAATGTTTGGGAGTGTAAATTTTATGTTTGAGAAAGAATGCCAATCTTAAGAAAGCTAACACTCTTGCTTAGCGAGTAAAGTGTTCGCATCAATATGAATCTGCTCCCTCTGAATCTCAACTAAACCTTCCATTTGCAAATTTGAATTTGTTAGTCCCAAACTCAATCATTGACCGCTCAATAGGAACTGTCACCCAAACATTATTCTCCTTCTTTAAGGCATTCCACCACACTACCTCAAAACCCATGTAAGGCTCACAAATTGAAGTAGCTAATGCATTATGATTAGCATGTCTTTGAGAATGTATACTCCTCATTCTCAACAAATATCTAGGCATCCTATGGTCATTAGTGGACATTAATAAATTTATCTTTATCTTTATCTGCCATTCATGCGAATGGCTGAAAGCTTGTTTCTCAAGAGTATCTTCCTAGAGACCCTTACACTCGTTATTTCTCAGATACACATTGTATGTATACCATTTTTTTGATTGCTTGTGGGTTCCACTTGCCAATCTTCGTGGTTGACAGAGGTCATCGTTTACTGAATGATGGATACGATGTGTTGTTGGTTCCTGGTAGAGTTTTTGAACTCTAACATCATTATTGGGTTGAGGATGAAACCTTCCTAGATGTCTGGGAATGTAATGTATATATACATACTATATAATCTATTACCCTTTGTAACCAAATTCCTAAACATTACTACTCCTAGTGGCCATACCCCTACACCACTATAAATATCATTTGTTGTACTCTTTATTGATCATTTCCATATCAATAAATATTATTTGTCCTTTGGGACTATATGGATTTATGCCTTTATTTATGAATGCTCATGGTGGTTTGTGAGTACTACAAGGTCATAAACCACCTCATGCATGAAGAGAGACAAATACTTTTCTGATCAGGGTGTCAAAAGAAGGTGGCAAAGGACCCTTTAGAGTCACATAATACTCAAATGTCCAATGGATATTGTAGTATATGATGCATCTCAAAACGAAATGCTCCTCAAACTCCACCTCCTGTAGATGGGATAATTGACATATCCTCTTCACCTGTTCAATACAATGATAAAATTTGACCTGATGTTGGTGAGAGCAAACCCTAAGATGGCTGAATGGGAACTTGAGACCATGTGGCCAATGATACTATGTGTACTCGGGGTGGACAATGGGCCCATCCCCGTATTGCAAAAGGTGTTCCAAGTAGAAGGCCACCTTAGAGAGCAAAAGGCAGATGTTATTCTACTATATGAATGAAAGATTAGTGGTTTTGTTCATAAAGTTTTTGCCAAATTATAAGAGGCTCTTTGTGGTAAGCCAACTTTATTTGCAACTCAATTTAACATTGTCTTCTATAGATGTAAGAAAGGACCGAAGCATTTCTTTGCTCTCTGTGAGAGAAAACAACTGTTTTTCTTTCCATTACTTAGTTTCTTTGCCTTTTCTTTGCTTCTAGTGATCAATTGTACTTTATAGTAGACTAGTGATGCATTAGCTTGATTACATGCCAATTAACTTGTTTATGCATTTTTTCTTGTTTCAGCTGTGAACACTAGTTTGTTGACAATGATAGATGTGGCTGATTAGTGTACTTAATGAGTTTTTATTATTGCTATCACTTCTTTCTGCAGTAATATTTCTTAATATTTTACTGTCTAATATATTGAAGGTTTATGGAGCATTGATATTGTCTGTGAAAATATTGCTAATGTGGAACTCCAAGCTACAAATAGATGGGGACAAGATCCAGTGGTTGGTAGTTCTTTGTTAGAGGGTAGCAATCTTGTGGTACCTAGAGTAAGTTTCTACTTTATCAGTTTGTATTTTTCTATAATTTGGTTTAGTTTGCTGGCCAATATTTCTTTGATAATATTATTTTATCTGCAGGAAGGGTCTGTCATAAGCTCAAACTCAAATTTGGGAGTACATGGACAAGGTCTTCTAAAGTTGTGTGGATTGGGAGACATTATCAAAGCACAACGGCTATTCCTTTCTCTGTTATATAATATCCATGTAAGAGTTTCCTTAGATTGTTTTCTTCTATTCTATCCTTAAAATAGGCCGACATTAGACCAGAAATGGCAACTATATTGTTATAGGGTCATAATTGTTCAATGAAGAGAAGGTTGTTGGCTTTTCGCAATGAGTACTGAAATAAACTAAATTTACCAAATAGCTTTATTTAGGTCTTGATTAAAGTAGGTAATATGTATTCAGTTATAGGGTTCTATTTTTTCTGTTGGTAGATTGGATCTGGATCAACATTACAGACACCCTTTGATGATTCTTCCAAAAAGGAGTTGTGAGTATGAGTTGATAATAGCATTGTATATGAAACATGAATCATGGTGCATTAACTTTAGGGAATACAACTGAAAGATGATTTTTATCTGCTTCATTTATTTTGTATGTTGTTTTCTCTTTAATCTTTCTTCTTTCAACCTTGTGTTTGTTTTTTCAATCAGGATCCCTGAAATTTATTGTGAGATCCCTACTTGTCCCAAGGAGCTAATTCATCCTCCCGAAGATTGTAATGTAAATACTACATTGTCCTTCACAATTCAGGTGAGAGTTGCTAGATTGTTCAGGCATGGATATTCATGCACCAACAATTTCTATTTAGCCCTGGTGATTGTTAGTTTTTCAACATTTAAGCTAGCATTATGATAAGATCTTTTCACTGAGAGAATAACAAGCACAGCAATCACATAAGCACATCACAAGAGACAAGAGACACAAATATTTTAGGAGGGGAAACCATAAATGGAGAAAACCCCTCAACTTCCTCTAAGATAGTATCACCACAATATGTGATCCCAAAACAGTAAGATGACCTCCCAACACAACAGCAGCCTTCTGTCTTCTATCAAGCCAAAGTATTTCCTTCTCCAAAGGTGCGCCATACTTTAGAGAGCAAGAGAGCTAAGTCACAAGTGATAAATAGAGAGACTCTCACTCTCTATTTATATTCTTCCGTTG
>LPNX010375368.1:14090-69106 GCA_001517045.1 Pseudotsuga menziesii
TAATTACGGGCACACAGCCCAACCTATAGGATCTCCCAGGGCTCTGAATTACATGTGGTCTCACCACAAAACCTCGCAAGAGCATCCCAGGACTGATTACGGGCACACAGCCCAACCTATAGGATCTCCCAGGGCTCCGAATTACATGTGGTCATGGAAAAACCTCGTAAGAGCATCCCAGGACTGATTACGGGCACACAGCCAAACCTATTGGATCTCCCAAGGACCGAATTACATGCCATCTGCACAACCTAACTGAGTGTTCCTGGTAACTAACCAGGTGCCTCCATTCCTAGAATGGCAGTTGCCCTTACATCTGTCCTACTCGACAGAATGGCCAGCACGTATATCTGACATGGAAGGAACTAAATCCTTTAGCCATGAATAGAATGGCTCTTCCCTTACATCTGACCTGCTCGTCAGAATGGCACAATCCCATCTAATGATGGAAGACTCTCAACTCCAATGAGGAGATATTTCTGCACTTACATCTTCCATGGAAGGAACTAAATCCTTTAGCCATGCACAGAATGGCACAGCCCTTACATCTGACCTGCTCGTCAGAATGGCTATGGATCTCAGTACTCATATCAGTCATGGAAGGAACCAATCCTCTCACCATGACGAAGTATCTTAGCCCTTACATCTGACCATGGAAGGAACAAATCCTCTCACCATGTCACAATGGCTCTAGATCTCATCACTGTCTCTGGGAGGAAGCCTCAATCTGGAGAACACCAAGTCTCTCTCTGAAGTACTCAAACTTCAACCTAGCCAATGGCTTTGTCAATACATCAGCTATTTGTTCCTCCGTCGCAACATACACGGGCTTCACTGCTCCTCTCTACACCATATCCCTGATATAGTGATATTTGATCTCAATATGCTTCGACCTATCATGGAACACAGGATTCTCTAACAACTTCACGCAACTCTGGTTGTCACAATGTATACAAGTAGCATCCAACTGGAGATCAAATATATCAGACAGTAGCTTCCGTAGCCATACTTCCTCACAACTAGCTGAACAAGCTGCGACATACTCTGCTTCTGCTGTACTCAGTGCCACACAGGATTGCTTCCTGCTAAACCAAGAGATCACACCTGATCCCATACTGAAGCAACATCCCAAAGTACTCTTCCTGTCGATGGCACTGCCTGCCCAATTTGAATCAACATAACCCTCTAGGTTAATCTTTTGATTCGCATCATACTTGAGCCCATAATCATTTGTACCCCTGCATGCTTTGTAACCATCAAGTGAACATGTCTCAATGTGTTCATAGCAAAGCAAATATCTGGTCTCGTGTTCGTCAGGTACATCAACGACCCAATCATCTGACGATACATCGTAGCATCAACTGTCTCTGAAGAAGCATCACTCAATAGCTTCAGGTTTGATGCCATGGGTGTAGCCAAAGCATTGCAGTCCATCATCCCGAATCTCTTCAGGATCTCTACTGCATACTTCCCTTGTCTAAGGAAGATTCCATCTGTACTAGAACAAAGTGCATCGACACATAACAGGAGCATCACTGGTCTTCTGTCTTCAACCTTGAAGCAAAGGTTGGAATCCACTTTACTCTCAGTAAAGCCTAGAATCATCAGTAATCTGCCCATCCTGTCGTATCATGTCGAACCTCAAGATATTCTGTAGTCACTCCCTCTGAAGTAAAGCATCATACTCCCTCTGTCTTTTGTACTCTATGCACTAAAAACATTTTGTACTGGAGTGACAAGTAGTATCCATCTAGGATCACTGGATACTAAGATCCTCTCACTTGAACTTATTCGAAAGTTCATCTTTCACCCATCTATGAGCTTGTCATTCTCTATCAACCTTGTAGCAAAGGTTAAGATATTCATCAAGCTCATCATGTATGTGATATCCCATGGGTGTCTTCTGTACAAGGCCTTCTTTCATTTGCACACATGATTATGCATGTCATGTGACTTCACTTCTATTAGCTGTAAATGTTTCTTCGTAGACTATGCCTTCTCTTTGTGAGAAGCCTCATGCTACGAATCTTGCTTTCTGTCCCACGATGTTTCCATCTACTGCATGATGGAACTATGAACTTCTCTTCAGGTCTCTATAATACGCCCTGACATCATTCTTCTTGAACTGGAAGGTTCTGCATCAATGATGTCACTGCATTCATCATATTATTCTTTGTCTTGAAACTGTCATCACTTGTTCTTCGGAACAAGTCTTCATTCTTCTTTGCTTGTAAGCTATTATGTATGCGATCTTTCCTACAAGTCAAATGCATTTATATGGTTAGAAACATTTCATAAGGAATATTCATATTGGAAAATATTTATGCATAAATATATGATCATGCAACTACTTTATCCAATACAACATTCATCCATATCTCACTGAAACTTTCTAGATGCCTTCCATCTCTACCAGGACAACATTGGGATTGTGCACTAATCCAATATGTCAGCAAAGAGGTTTCATTCTAGATAAGTAGCAATGGAGAATTTGTATAGCACCATGAGCTACTTACCCATAACATGCATATTAGTAGTATACTGTCATTAATGCAAACATCCTATCATGCATAATACAACAACTGAATATAAACAAATGCATAACAAAATCATATAATGGAATGACAATTGAATACTTATCTTTATTTGTTTCGAGGGTAGACTCCTTCTTGAGCCTTCAGCTTCATCGTCTTCTTCATTCATATTCGCATTTTTTCTTATCCAAATGCTGAGGTGGATAAGAAGTTCTTCAAGAGTTGAGTTCTTCATATTCCTCACTGCTTGAGGGATCTTCTTTGGATGGCGAGATCTTCTCTTCTCTTCTTATGATTCAAGCTTCTTCTTCTTCTTGAAGTCTGCTGGAATGTAATCACTTCCTTTTGGGACACATTCCTTGAATGAATGAATTCCACGATCCTGGGAGGCCATTCAAGGTGGCCATCACCACTTCTGCATTCTTCACCGCTTCAAGTTGTTCTTGATTTGAGAGACTCTTATGACTGCATGGTCTCTGCATTCTGGATCTTGACATTCTTCAACTAGTTTCTTTAGGTCATATTCTGATTTTGTTCTTCCCTTAAAATAGCTTGAAATTCTAGAACAGCTTTGCTTGCAATAGGTAGTGCTCTGTAATGCACATGTGCAAGCCTTCTATGCCAAAGCTCATTTGGCTCTACTATGTCATGGATCAAGGCTTGTTCTGGATATCCCTTCAATTTGTACAAGCCTCCTTCTTGTTCTCTAATCACTACCGCATCATCAATTTGTACAAGCCTCCTTTTAGCCATATGATGACTTGACCATCTATGAATGCAATCCGCATTCCATTTACATCAATGCTGAAATGGAGAGAAGGTTCTTCTTGAATCCTGGAACAAACAATACTTCTTTCATTTTTAGAGACTTACTAGAGTCTATCTTGTATGAAGATTTCCCACTACCTTTTATTGGTAGTCATCTCCTAGTTTCACCTTGTGAGGTGATTCATGTTCTGATAGTCTTACAAAGGATTCCTTGAATCCCGTCATATGATTGGAAGCACCACTATCTATGAGCCAATCATCACTTCCATGAGTAATGTTACCTGTGAGAGCTTATATTAGAACATATTCATCCTCGCTTGAAGAATCTTCACTTTCATATCTGGATCTCTTTCTGGATGGCTCATCATCCTTTGCAGCATGAGCATGATGTCTTCTTTGGCCTCGTCTCCCTCTGAAACTGGAACCTCCATACTCATGTAGGTGTCCAATCCATTTTCTTCAGAGAGATCATATACTTCCAGGCTTGGAAGTTGTCAACTTCCGCAAGCTTTTCACTAAGCTGATGTAATATATCATATTGAAATGAGAACCTCAAATGGAAATAGCAAAGGATTAGATCTTACCGATTTGAGGTGTTCGTCCTTGTCCCGGAGTTCGCTGATCTAGGGTTTGTCACAGAAACCCTAATTTTCAAAACTTGGAATATTTTAGATATTATTGGATGAATATATATATCTCTTCAAATGGGGCTGTCCAATGTACTCCTTTTCTGAAAACAGTGGAGGGAAGCTCCCGAAACAGGAAGCCCTAATTTTCTGATTTCTTCTGCAGAAATGCCTATTACTGTTTCTATGATATCTCTGGAATTAATAATCCTCTATGTCTGAAATTTCTCACTGAGGTAACCGCGCATGTTCCTGATCCAACACCGAAATTTTCATCAGAATTGGTTTCACCATTTGGGATTTATAATCCTTTTCCCAAGGTGACCTGTTACAGGACTGTTCAGAACAGCGAAGTTGTATGGCATGCCACGTGTCACTGGTTCATATTCTGAGTCGGACCTTTGGAACACAGAAATTAAAGTCCGTTTCCTTTCTGGAACATCTTTAGGAATTCCATTTGGACCTCTGTAGCCCAAGATATTGCATATCTCCCCAGGTGTCCTGTTTATGGATGATTTCTGGAAGAGGCTGGAACCCTAACTTGGAGAGATCATATCTCATGGAATACAGTGAATCAGAGGCTTCCCTTTGGACACAGTGTTCATCAGGATTTTATATTCGGCCCCTACAATTTTCAGCTTCGGATACTTCTCCACTCTAGGAATATGGCGACTGTACCAAAACTTAGCAGTTTTAGTATTTAGGGTTTCTCCTAGCTTAGGGTCAAACTAGGGTTCGACTTTCCCGGAGTTTCACCCAACCAAATTTATTGATCCAGGTCTCTAAATTTCGGTTTTTATGAGGATAAAAATCCTATGCTGGTCTCACCCAAAAATTCCTCTTCTGTAGAAATCCCTAATTTCCACATCGAAACTGAAAATGCTTGAAATTGAATTCCGTATCGACAGAACGATGCACCCTTCAATGGAGAGTCATCCTATCATACTTTTGCTGAAAATATGTGGAGGAATATCCACAAAATATGAAGCCCTAGTTCCTGTAGCTGCACAATGTCTTCTTCTCAGGTTAGCTCTGATACCATGTTAGTTTTTCAACATTTAAGCTACCATTATGATAAGATCTTTTCACTGAGAGAATAACAAGCACAACAATCACATAAGCACATCACAAGAGACAAGAGACACAAAGATTTTAGGAGGAGAAACCATAAATGGAGAAAACCCCTCAACTTCCTCTAAGATAGTATCACCACAAGATGTGATCCCAAAACAGTAAGATGACCTCCCAACACAACAGCAGCCTTCTGTCTTCTGTCAAGCCAAAGTATTTCCTTCTCCAAAGGTGCGCCATACTTTAGAGATCAAGAGAGCTAAGTCACAAGTGATAAATAGAGAGACTCTCACTCTCTATTTATATTCTTCCATTGACTTGAAGTGCACTCAACCTAATAATTACTACTCGAGCCTACACCTTAATTAGTGTATAATAACTCAAGTGCCCCTAAACTGTGGGAACTTACCTAATGACTTGATATGACTTGTTTACATTATTAATCCTCCCGATCGGAACATCGGGGCATGACCACATGACTCAAATACATAATAGAAACATCCCGGAATAAACATCGGGTTACAATAATATAAAATACATAGAAGAATACATTCCGAAGTTACATATACATCAACAGTGATTCAGTAATTTTGTAGAACTACAATTTTTATTTTGTACTTCCTCTATTGTAAATAATAGTATTCAAATAATCGTTACAGTTTACTACCTATTTACAGTTTATCTTCATGACGGAAAGCTTATCTATTGGCAGATATGTCGTGTAGAAGATATTGTTGTGGATGGCCTGGTTAAAGGCAGTGTTATTCATTTTCACCTGGCAAGAATAGTGACCATAAATCCTGGTGGTTTGGTAACTTCATCAGAATTAGGTGAGTTTTGTGTTCTTATATTATTTCCAATGGATAGCTTTTGTGTAGAGTTAATCCCATTAAGTTTATGTCAAGTTGAAAATTTAAATTGTATATACTAGAAAGGCAGGGCAATGCTTAATGTCACATCTTTGTTGCTAAATTAGTATTGTACTATTAGTATCAAGCCAATTTCGAGATATTTTTAAAAAAAAATAGTCACTGCCATCGCTTAAGTGACGGTTATAACTGTCTCTTATTCTACGCTTACTTCTTCTTACCGTCGCTTAAGCGACAGTTATAACTGTCACTGCTTCGACGCTTACTTCTTACTTCTATCGGTTAAGCGACGCCTGCATATGTCGGTTAAGCGACGCCGATGTCTAGGAGGTGTCAGTTAAGCAACGCCTGTAGGTGTAAATGTTGTTAAAAATTTTTGTGACCGTCGCTTAATAAGTGTCGGATAACCGACGATGTACATTCAACAAACGGTTACTTAAGTGTCACTTAATGAACGGTTACTTAGGTGTTGGATAACCGACGACAAGTTTCCGACGCTTATAAAAAAACCAAAGTGTCGTACATGCGACAGAGAAGTGTCGAAAATCCGACATGACGGCCGTCGGATTTTTGGTCGAAATGTAGTAGTGACTAACCAAAATAAGAATGTAATCACAAACATCAAATTTACACAGAGTCCAAACCTTGGAAAGCAAGAATCGTATCCACGATTTATACATAGCAGAGAATGCATACAATTAACACTATAAATTATATATTAAAATTACATAGTCGCATTTCCAAGCCAATGCACCGTTGCAAGCAATGGTGCTGTCACCATTTTCAAAACCCAAAATTATAAATAAAACACAGAGTCTATAATAATCACCACAGTCACAATGTTAACACTACCAACCCAATATTCATTTATAGAGCTAAGTCATAACAGTCTTGGTCTGAAGGAACCAAACCCAACAGAAACCCCAAACTATATACCCATCTTTGGATGCTTGACATTATTTACAAAAAGACACATACCCAGTCGCAACCCTTAAACCAAACCATGTATTCCTTCATCAAACGAAGAGCTCAAAGCTCTATCAAAACACCCATACCTGGAGGAACAAGTTTAGGCTTGTTTGCACACGGCTTCCCTGTGAAGGGTAATGCGTCGACAACCTGAAAGACCCACAACACACGTAGTGAAGGCCCTACTACCTACACACAGAGCACAACAAAATGTGAGAATTATGCCAAATATATGAACCGAAACAACAAGTAAATAGTGCTTCAAAATCGTAATGAAGGGCATACCTTCTAATGCGTAGATGCAGGCAAGACCTCATGCCATGATACAAACGAGAGAGTTAAACATAGCTCACCCAACGGAATTCCAAATGACCCATTCTTCCATGATAGTCCAATATTAGGGCTTGATACCCCCAACTCCCGATGAGGATTTACTCTACCACCCTTTCCATCACTACGTCGATTTCTATCCCTAAGTCTATAGTTCATAAACCCCAAAAAATGTGATTTCATATTGGAATTCCATCCACATTATAAACCCCATCAATGGCATCGTGGACTTAGGATAAATCCATGATTCGTGGAATATGCAATATTCCATGAATGGATTCATATATACTTTAACATATAGTATAAAAAATTCAAACTCTAAATACATTAAGGCTAAGCCTTTAACTTAGGTCTTTAAATCTTTGCACATAAAAAAATTCCAAAACTCTATTTTTATACTTAAAATATGAATCCTTAGAACCATAAGTAGTAATGATAACCAGTTAGACGTAGGTCTAAAATAAACCCAATCTTACATAAATGATAACCTAACAACCGTAATAAGTGATGCTAGGATAGGACTTTGGTCCTGCTGTCTTCAAAGGCAATGAAGAAATTCAACATAGGTAGCATGTCTTTGTTTAAACGGTTATCGCAAGTTTTCCATCTGCTAGTGCACCTTGACAAAAAAGAGATGCATCAGTTCAATATGAACTAAGTAAACCCTGTAATGTCAAGTAAAACTAGTTACCTCTCCAAGTGATCCTATAAGGGATACAAGACCCACCACTCCACCCCTTAACAATACAACTTAAGTCAATATTTTTCATAAAATAGTAACCAAAACTTATAATCAGTAAGTAAGCAATAAACTGTACACACATACACATAAATATATGATAAGAAGTAATCATCAAACAAGCGTACCATATAACTTATATTCAAGTAACATAACAACAACATAGAATTACATTAATATCCACATTGGGGAAAACATCTAGAAGAGGGTAAAAACAACTTATGACAATTCAGTTCAATGAAGAAAGTGACACATTCCGCATAATCTAAGATGATGTCTAGTTCAGGTAGTAATTAACTAGCCTAATAAATGTTTTTATTTTTTTCAAAATTTTGGGACATTATAGTTTCTCATGAACTGGAATATGCTCATGGACTATTTGGAATGACTATGGTTCCATTGGTTATATAGCTTACTAATGGTAAAATATACCTACTCTGATTGATGCTTTGCATATGGGTCTTATCATTATCTAAAGAGAAGTATTCATGTTTGGTTAAGGAATGGTTATGACTGCATTTGTATGCATAGATCATGGAGGAAGTAATGCACCTACTCTATTCTACTTCACTAAAAATTTCATGTTGATATAGTTTCCCTAAATCTATTAGTCCTTGCCTCTGTGGTTATAGAAGCCATGCTTTATTCTAGGGGCCTGAGATTTTCCCCTTGGTAACATGACCTTTCTAATTATGGTATTTACTATTATGTGATGATTTATTTGGTTGTATTATTGTTCTCTTGCTAAGGCCCAGTTATAATGGACCCCTATAAAAATCCTAAGTGCTGAATGGGATAAACCCTACCCAGCTTAGGGAACTCCCTGTATAATAATTTCGACCTTAGATGAAGGTAAACCACGAAGGAAAGTGTAACAATTAGCCACTGAAACCTACTTCAGAATTCATAAGATTGAATTCACTTGAGGAAACACATAGTAAGATAGTGTAAAGATTAAAGTAGAGTTTACTGTGGTTATACTCTCCTACATTTTACATCGGCATAGGAATTTTGGTTTCCCATGCATTTTTCTTAAGTTCATGGAGGCTAGAATCCTAGTTATAGAGTCAGAATGCATCTAAATTAAGTCTTTCCGCACTTCGGAATCCGCCTGCAGAAGGCGAAAGGTGGATGGAGGAAACATAAAAATAATCCATAATAACAAAGTAAAATTTGTGTTCTTGCATCCCGAAATCCTCCTGTGGAAGGAGGGAGGCTGAAAGAGGAAAAAAAACTGAGAAGAGACGAGGTAAAAATGTGTTTTTCACACCTTGGAATCTTCCTGTGGAAGGCAGAAGGTGGAAGGCAAGACGTGGAAATCAATAAACAGAAAGAGAAATGAGGCCAAGAGTCACTTTTTTGTGATCCAGAGTCCTCCAGTAGAAGGCAAAAGGCAGAAAGTGGAAGGTGAACAAAGGAAAGTGTCTCCTAAGTTTTTGATTCCAGAAGTCTGCATCGGAAGGCAAAAAGGCAGAATGTGGAAGGAAGAAATGTGGATAAATAATTATGTTGCATGTTAAGTTTCTGACTCCCACAGTATGGCGCAGAAGGAGGAAAGGAGAGATGCGGAAGGAATAAATGTGGATAAATTATTACGTTGCATGTTAAGTATCTGATTGCCGCAGCCTAGAGCGGAAGGTAGGAAGGCAGAATGTGAAAGGAAGAAATGTGGATAATTGATTCCGTCGCATGTCAAGTTTCTGATTCCCATAGTCCGTAGCGGAAGGTAGAAATGAGGAAGGTGGAAGGAGGAAACATAAAAAGGAAATCGTAAAATATGTAGGTTTTCATGACCCACAGACTACAATGGTGGAATGCGGAATGAGGAAATATTTAATCCTAGAAATATTTTATTTATAGAAAGGAATGTTGTAGGAACAATTAAGCATAAGAATGAATGATTAAAGGAAGATTCATGGCCATGATTTATACAAGAGAAAAAAAAGTATGCTTGTTAGCAGGTTATTTGGGTATGTTACATATGGTATTAGAGCTACAGGTTTCAACCATGTCGCCTTTTGGGAACATATAGTTCTGTTGAAACACCCTAAATGATAATCATTTTTTGGTTGATGAGTTGCTTGATGTACTGCAAGGTATCTTGGTATGGTGATTGATGCATGCATGGTCTTCTTTGGTGGAAATTACATGATTGATATAGGACTGAAATAGGTTAAGGTATTATAAATTGACGATCAGTTGTGCATGAGGGTCATTGTATAACTAATTTTAGTTGATGAATAATGGCTTCTTGAATGATTTCTAAGAAGAATTATGCTTTTTGATGAGGTGAAAAGTGATATGTTCTAATGACCCTTTTTAAGTATCAGTTAAATGGGAACTGTTGCATATAACTTAGCTTTGCATGCTGTAATATTTTAGGTGATATGTGAAAATAGTTTCCTTTGTGATCTCCAGTATAAAGGTATATGGTGGCAGTATTGAAGGGTCATTAGTAATAACTTAGTGGTATTTCTTATATCACTATTGAAAAGTAAGTACTAATTGTGTAACTGGTTAAGCATGACTCAAGGTAGCCTTTTTGAAGATGAACTTCAAATATATTTATCAAATACGAAAGATGTAGAATGTGGTACTAACACCTTCATTAGGCAAGCTATCTGGGGTCTTGTTAAAGAAGAGAGTACATCCTTGGGATCCTGTTAAAAGTATCTTGCTAAGGAAACTTTGGAGTATATCTAATACCTTGTTGTAGAGTTCTGGATAAGCGATCGATCACTGCAAGTATTGATGATAAACAGAGCCTAAGTATGTTCCTACATGGAAGGTTAAGGTCATGGTAGAACCAGATCTATGACTAAGGAGAGATTTCACATGTTACAATTGCGAACCAGATAAGCAAGTATTCCTTATTCATATGCTTGAGGATCGTGTGGTGGATATCTGTAGGTGCGAAGACAACGTCCTGAAGGAATTTCGATGCACAAAAAATCAAGAAGGATAAAAAGGCATTGAGTTGCGAAATTTGAAAGTAATCATTGCAAAGAGGATTAAGATCAACGGATGAGGTTGATCATGAAACCCGATTAACAGTTGATAGTGATTTTGCGGACAAACAAAATCCTAGTGTGCATGAAATTTTTATGAAATCCTTTTATGATATTTGAGGTCCACCGTCGATCTAGATATGATGGTCCTCAATGATTCTACATATTCAACTAGCATGTGAGTTAACTCCAGAGGGTGAATGTAGAATTTTAATTTCAATCTACTTTATTCTATTTGGTGTCCTTCGTTGATTGAAGTTGACAAAGATCCAATGACTGAGGATTATTTCGCTCGTTGAAATATCCTAGAGGATAACAACAGAGGATGGACGCGAAATTCATATGATATCCAGTTCATCGAAGGTTGAAGTCCACTCTTCATTAAGAGCTAGAGGGACCATTGGCCGCGTTGATGATATTTAGCGGTTTTGCTAAAATTCAAAACTTAACTAAATCATGAATCAATCCATTTAAACATTGTTATAGAGGAACCTAGCATCAAGCTCAGTAAATTCGGGTGAGAATGATTGATCGAATCCTTATTATCAATCCACACAAAGGTCGAGTTTGACATAAATTGGACAGTTCAGTTTAAGGGAATATATGGATCGTTGACGAGAAATTATTACCAAGGGAATGATAACGAGAAAAAGAGATCCGTTGGAGAGAATAGATTCACGGGAAAAGATAAAATCAATAAAGGAAATAAACTAGGACAACTAGTATGTGAATAAGGGGAACTTCCTGCGAGGATAAGGGTTTGGAAAGGAAAGACTCCTCAACTCTTCCTTTTGATATATTTATAATTTACGAATTCCATGAACGTAAGATTTTGGCATAGGAATGTTGGGAATGCAAAAATTTGATAGGTCAGATGCATATGCACTAGTAGGCATATTAATAAATATGGCATAGTACAAGTGAAGATGTTTTGCATACATGCAATATTACATAATAGTAAAAATAGTGAGGTTTTACTTATGCAATGAACCACTACTGATAATTATTGTTGTCTGTGATATTATGGTCGATGGTAATAATTGCAAGACTAAGGGAATAGAAGCATGGTTGGAGATGTTGGTGATACCATGTAGGTGATCCATATCCTTGTGAAGAAAGGCTAGGACAACAAATCTATGATTAATAGGTTGGTGTTAGGGTTGTATAACCCTTGGTAAGAGACAAATCGATCAGGTAACATCTAGAATCAATGTGATTCATTTATGCTATTAAATGCTAGAAAGATGTTGTCATCAATTAATCCCTTACATTATGGTGGGCCATAGTAGATAAATTATAACGTCAAGAGCATGCTATGTGAGAAGTTGGAGAACTTCTGCTAAAATAATCGAATACGGTAATTATGTTAGTATGGGAATTTCCAGTTCCGAAAACAATATATATATATATATATATATTTGTGATTGATGGAAAGGATCATTAGTGTAAAATATTGATGCTATACAAATCAATAATATAGTGATTGTGACTTATTACTGATGAGATAGATGCAGGTACCTAGAAATGGTAATGGCAATGGTATGATAAGGATAATCTGGGTATAAAAGTTGAGAAAAATTTATAAGGAGGAAGGATGTACTTGGGGTACATAGCTTACCTCCCCCCCCCCCCGTCTAACTAGGCACCAGTATGAATCCTANTGGTTAGAATTCTTTCCATAGATATTCACGTTGTGTAAGGGGACTGTCAAGAGAGTGGGGTCTCCATGAAGAGAATAACCCCTAGGTATTATGGTGTCCAGAAAGGAAACACGAGATCTTGGTAAGACAGAGATGCCAATGAGCACCCAAAAGAGGTGTTAGGCTCTAAGACAGAACTGCCATGGAGCACCCAAGGAGGTGTTAGGTTCTGTAATATCGTTTGAGTAATATATATACAGGTTGAGCAAGCCTACATGTGAACTTGTAGTTCTGTGAGGAGATGACCCTCATGTATATATATATATATTCATGTCAAAACTTCTGAAAGAAGAATTCATCCAAGGAGCGCTTGGAACTTTGATGCGAAGGTATGTGTGGGTACATACAAGATGCATTTTGTGAATGCATGGTTGTGATATAAATACTTCATTGCAAATTCTTTAATAGATAAAATGATAGAATTATTGGTATTTATGAGATCATTTCATGAACTGCCATGAATACAAGGAAAATAATTGCATGGAAAAAGGTAGTAATGTTTGATTGAATGCTCTGTTGAAAGGAAAAAACTGTATGGACCATGATCATGAGTAATGGAAGTTTATCTTATTTGCATAAATACAGTGAAAATACCTGGCAATTTTAATGATTCATATAAAGTAACTGTATAGTACTATGTGTTGCAATTTTTAGGATCATTGTAATTCCTACGATGAAAGGATGGTATGCAGCGATGCTCACAATTGCTTGGATGATTGGAAGTTTTAGATTATAGGTAGTGTGGGTGTGTCCCATAAAATAAAGATAGAATATAAAATGCACAAAGGCCAAACATTATGAGAAGGATCTCATGATAGTGAAATCTAATTTATGAACAAAACAGATGTGTAAATCTCGGTTTTGAAATTTTGCTATTCTAGAATTGTGTTAAGATGACATGTTGTGTGTGGATGTCTAGGTTTTGGGAAATGAGTGTAAATAATAGGGGTAAGATATTCCATTTGACAGATCCAAACAATATGAGGTTGGCCCTCATGGTTGTGAAAATATAGTCTCTGTAGAAGACAAAATTGTAAATTCATATGGGCTTTGATTAACAATGATCATTAATCGTTTGATGTTTAGGAAACGTGTCAGGTGAGATACTGTAGAAAACTAGATGAGATGATGAAGATATGCCTTTGGGGTAGTTGTTGGCTATTGGAGCTAAAAGAAGATGCTTACAAAAATAAGTATTTGGTTTAATTACCATATTCTTGTTGATTTTATGTGATTATACATGCATGATGTTGTGGATTTAAAAAAAATTATTTGTAAATGGCATGCACAAATCTCCTTACGCAGGACACCCTGGTTACCAAAAGAGGATAACAACCCTCAGAAAGCAACTCTTTTGGCCCATATTAAAGGTATAATTGATGGATTATCTATCTAAAAACTTGGAATGTCGACAGGTGAAGGCTGAATATCGACATCCAGCTGGTGTTTTACAAACTTTTCCCATTCCTGAGTGGAAATGGGAGGTAATGTCCTTGGATTTCATCATAGGTTTTCCATTAACAAAGAAGCAACATAATTCAATTATGGTTATAGTAGTAGAATAAGTTAAGCATGTTTTCTCTTTTACTCCTGTAAATTCAACTTATGGAGCTGTTAACATTGCATAGATACTCCCTGAAAGAGGTATTCTGATTTTATGGAGTACCAAGGAGGGTAATTTTCTAACCAGGATGTAAAGTTACATCAAACAATTTGAAATATTTTTCTGCAGGATTAGAGACCAAGATGAGACAGATGGAAAAATAGAATGAACAAGTCAAGTCGACAAAGAAATGCTAAAATATGAAGTCACTACGCAAGGCTATATAAGAAGGAAACAATACTTAGGAATTAAAGGGAGTTATTGTAAGAGAAGCACCCTGATTTATGTCGAATGTCTACAAAATAAGACTAAGAACATTGTGGACAGTGTTGCAATAATGGGGTGAGGATGTAATTTCCCCCAACACATAAACATTTTTATGATTTTTAATTTACTATTTTATTCTTTTAAGATTGGTTGGTTCTCGAAACCACCAACAGGTCCTTAAAGGATAGATGTAATTGAAACATTTTTTTTTAATGAAACAATGAATGATGGGGACAAACATGTTAAATGAGAAAACTACTCGTGCGAGACTGGGGCAAAGATGGAAGGCTTAACCTCAAAAATCACACCAGTCTTCGGAACGCCATGATGGCGCAGGGTACACCCTAGAAAAAGAGAAACATAATGGTGTCAGGGATTCAATGGGGAATGGACTGTAGCTGCAAAATATCTCGAATCAAAATTATAAAGAGGGTTCTGCTAAGTATGCTAGGGGGATGAACTCTGGCAGTCTGAGCACTTTGTGAAGTGTAAGGAACGAGTTGAGAGAAATACTTGCTGTGTCAGCACTTTGAGAAGTGTTAGGAAAGTGATTTTTGCTTGGAAATGGAATTGAGGTTAGTTGTCTCCACTCTTGGAATGCATAGTTTAGATGGGGGGTGATTGAGCACAGAGCATATCTGTGCCCAATATATTGTTGGGTGGAATGTGGTTGTTCCCTCTTCATTGCAGATCACTTTACAAATAGGTTTCATTACTGGTTTTGTTTTGTCATTCTATTGAAATCAGAGTAGGATGCTTATGAGTAAATGTGTGTTTTCGATATCAATGAAATGATAAATAAAAAATTTAGTTTTATTGGTGGGAATGATGCTTAAGAACTGGTGTAATCATATTTTGATTTGAATGATTGTTTCTTGCCTCTAGTAAAAAGGTAACTCAAATAGTGTATTATTGCTTTGTACGTAGTTACCTGTATGTTGTATGATTCCCTTTGATTGATGAGCTCATGGCATGTTCGTGTGTCTATGAATGTGTGTTATAATGTTGATAAAATGATAAAGAACAACTCTAATTCTGTTGATGGGAGCATTTCTCATGAACTGGTGTATGCTCATGCCCTATTTGGAATGACTATGGATCCATTGGTTATATATCTTACTAATGGTATGATATACCTACTCTAGTTGATGCTTTGCATATGGGTCTTATCATTATCCAAATAGAAGTATTCATGTTCGGTTAAGGAATGGTTATGAATACATTTGGATGCATAGAACATGGAGGAAGTAATGCACCTACTATGTTTTACTTCACTAAAAACTTCCTGTTGATATAGTTTCCCTAAATCTATTACTCTTGCTCGGATGAAAGTATAGGACTGCATTTGATATATGGCCTCTGTGGTTATAGAAGTTATGCTTTGTTCTAGGGGTCTGATATTTTCCCCTTGGTCACATGACTTTTCTAATTATGGTATTTATTGTTGTGTTATGAGTTACTTGTTTGTATTATTGTTCTCCTGCTAACATCCAGTTCTAAGGGACCCCTATAGAAAGCCTAAGTGTTGAATGGGATAAACCCTACCTAACTTGGGGAAGTCCCTGTATAATAATTTCATCCTTAGATGAAGGTAAACCGTGAAGGAAAGTGTGGAAAATAGCCACTGAAACCTACTTCAAAGTTCATAATCTTGAATTCAATTAAAGAAACACACAGTAGGATAGTGTAAATATTCAAGTAGAGTTTACTACGGTTATACTCTCCTACATTTTACATTGGCATAGGATTTTTGGTTTCCCATGCATTTTGCTTAAGCTCATGGAGGATAGTAGCGTGGTTACTATTGGGAGAGCAATTTGGTAAGCCAACTAGAATTATAGCCGACTTAGTCAATTAGCTGAATAAGTCGATCAGCTGACTAATTAGAGATTAGGTCAGCCAAATAAGGTCATGTTAGTTGATCGAACCAATAGGTAGTTATTTGTAACTGTTTGTAATTCATATATATTAGGATGTTGAGCCAAATGAGAACTTGGTTCAGTTCTTTGTATTGTATGGACCCTTTCATGATAATATAATATGTTATTCCACTTACTTGTTCTTGTATCTTGTCTCTATTATGTATGTATGCTTTTTATGTGTATTATTGGTAACCCTATGTGATCTGTGAGATTACAACATTGGTTCCGTTGCTGGAAGTACATGTCTAAGATGTATACAAGAAGATGATATCAGAACAGGAGAGTAAGGACTGGTGGGAGTGTAAAATAGCAAACTAATTGAAAAATTACGCACGAAGAAACAGATTAACAACTGTTGAAGCAAAGGAAAGGTTCTTTACTGAAACCCATGAGAAGTTTGTAGAATCAGTGCCCCATCTTTTGAAGAAAATCCTGGATGAAAAATCCGGAAGTGATTAAAGATCAACAGCTGCTAGCTGAAAAATTGATTCAAGGGGGAAGGACAAACCTGTCGGAGTGGTTAGAAAAGATCACCGATGAATTCTCCGAGGAAGAAGATATAGAAAAAAAAAATTCAGTGGAAACTATCCAGAATAAATTCTACATAGACCTCACCGAACAATTCTTCTGTTCCTTACCAACCTTGTTGTTCAAGTTCCTGATAGAGAAAGGAGTGCGTCATATCATTGAACCTCATCCATTACGACACAAACCACCACAAAATACTAACTGGACAGAGAAACAAAATAAGTGGGAGAAATTCATTGCCTAAAGGGAGGGGGAATACTTACTAAGTGAGTAAAAAGAACTATCTAGGATTTCTAAAGCGTCAGGTAGGAAATGGGGGGGTAGATGGTCATATGTCGGGGTAAAGTGGAGAGGATTCTAGTCAACTAAAGAGATACCATTCACCAGCGATGAGAAGTCAGCCTAAAAAGGAAATTGAAAGGACAATGTCACACAAAGGTACGGCGAACTTACAGAAAATAGAGAGGGAGAAGAGGCTACAAAGAAGGGAAGAAAGAAGAGAAAGAGTTATAGCGATGTAAAGAATAATGAGTACTAGGGTGACAGACCAAGAGAGAAATCCACTAGAGTCGGGTCATGACCGATGAGAAGAAGGCGTGGAAGAAGAAGCTTCCCGTATGGAAGAAGATTTGTGGATAGAGCAGTAAGAAGCTCTCCAATTAGAAGTTCCCCAGGAGGTAAGACCTCTATCTCCAATGAATCTGAGTACCAGGATACAAGGCATTGTCAAAGAGGACCTCAGACTAAGAGTTGGTGGCTTTGGTATATGGAGCCGACTAGACGACGAGAGAAATGATGATAATAATCTACTTATCTGTCGAGCAGAAGAAGAAAATTGGGTCACGCTTCAAGTGATACCCTCCAACTGAAGTATCCACTTACTTTACCCGATACATGAAGGAGCACCCCCCCTACCAAATACAACTTTGGAAGATACAGAAAATTTGGAGCCGCAGACAAATAATTGCAGTTGGACATCGAAAGGAGAAGTCGAACCCAAACGACTTCTTATCGGAGAAGAAACAAAAAATAAGATGACCGATGGGAATGAGAGTTATGTCGACAATAGTTTCTCAAAAAGGAATAAAAAAATCCCACTACCCCCATCACCACCCCCACCACCACTACCTCTTGAAGAAGACAGTGACAGTGACTCGGACATGGGTCATGGGTCAGCACACATCCCTCTATATGAGGGCAATGAGGATCCCAGATGACATTGGTTCGTCTGTGAATCGACATGGGAGGCAAACCAAGTTACAGATGAAGAAAGATAGATGGTGCAGTTCACTGGTGCCTTAAGGAAAAGGGCATTAACATGGTATATGACCTTTTCTGAAAGAACCCCCAGAGCAACTAAAGCAGAAGTCAAAGTGCAATTTTTGTCATTCTTTAAAAATCCAGATGCAAAACATCTCACAGCTAAGAAATTGAGGACAACATCACAGAAATCAGGAGAAACTCTCCCCGACTACGACAAACGATGGAAAGACCTTCTCAGCCAATTGGATTATGTCATTGATGAGAAACTATTAATCTAGTGGTTTCTTGCAGGTCTGTCACAAAAAATTCGTCGACACATAAGTCTGGAGACATTCAAAACTTATGAAGATGCGCTTACTAAATCTCTAAAAGTAGAAATGGATGAAGACATTCCAGCATACCCCACGAATCATAGACTGGAGGAACAACTTGAGAGCATGCAAAAATCTCTAAAAGAACTAAACCTTAAGAGTCAGGATATTGTGTGCATGAAATGCTCGATGGTCGAACATTCAAAAGACAACTGTCGACAGAATATTAGCCGACAGGATGTTCGATTTGTGCAAACAAAATGTTTTTGCGACATCTTCCAAGAGCATGGAGAGCACACCACAAAATATTGTCCATTCAACATGAAGAATGGAAAAGCATCATGATGTGCAATCTATGAAACTAAAAACCATACCACTACCGACTTCCACTTGAATCTAAAGAATCAAAAAAATTACTAGGCAGTCTATTAGATGAATGCAGTTACATAGAACAATGAGACTAATCACTGAAGTAATGCCCAGAATGAACAAAGGTACGATGGTCATCGATATGAGCATCGGTTTGACAATCGACGTGGAGGATTTGAAAGTTGAGGTCAATTCTCTAGGAATCTAGACAACCGACCACGTCGGCCCATCCAATGTTTCACATGTTACAAGGAAGGACACCGATATGCAGACTGTCCATACAAGGACGGGACTGACCTAAAATTGTGTACTAGTTGTGGAGTAGGGGATCACTCATTAGAGGATTGCCCTACTATGCTTGAAAAAATAAATAAGAATAAAAATGTTAATGTCTTGTCGTGTGTGCAAAAACATGATATAATTAATACAGAGAATTTGCATATAGTTACCCGACAAGGGACAAAAATTGGGAATGATAACCCATGAATAAGCAAAATAAAAGAAAAGAATATTTATCCTGACCCAATTAAAGAAAAACAAATATATAAAGATGCAACAAATTTATTTAGAGAATTTGCTCGACAAGAAGAAGATGATGACAACTGACATAACACAGTAAAAGAGTTAATACAATTACTACAAAAAGATCACTCAGTATCTCAATTCATCAACTTATTATATAAAATAAAACACAACAACAACACTGAAAAACAAACAAAGAGTATCTGTAGTTTAAATAAAAAAGATAAAAGTGATGCCGACCCACTTGTTGACCTGGAAATCGAAGGATACCATGTCTGACAAGTCGTGCTCGATTTCGGATCATAGGTAAATATTATGACTTGAGACACATGGGAACAATTAGCTAGACCTCAATTATATGAATCGGGAATATACCTGAAACTAGCTGACCAAGGCCTAATTGAACCTATTGGAGTCTTGAAAAATGTTGACACAACGATAAAAGGAATATCGACCAAAGTCGACTTTGAAATTATTTACCCTAAGGAAGGATCCAACTCCTTCCCGGCGTTAGTAGGTCAACCTTGGGAAAGAAAAATGAAAGCCTCGATATCCTTAGAAAAAGAAAGAATAAAATTAAAAGGGAATGGACAAAAAGTCATAGTACCTATCCATCCATCTCAAGGAGAACCTTGGACAGAACTAGTTGATGAAGAAGTTGACATCCGACAACTATATCAGATACAGAATAATGAAGATTACACAAAACCTAATATATATGGTGAACTTTACTTAGGCAACCAAGACTCAGTATGATACAATTCAGATGCAGAACTATATGATTGGGAGGTTGAAAACTATGAAACAAAAGCAAGAGGATGTTGGACCATTCAAAAATTATAGAAGAAATCAGTCAGACAATGATTTGTGGTGTCCATCATCCCAAAAATATTTGAGAAGAAAACTAGGGAATATCCTACCTTGAAACCAAAAAATATAAATATCACAAAAATCCCAAGATATAAAGAAAGAGAATCACCAGTTATGCATGTAGAGAAAGTATCTAGGAACATTGGTGAACATGGCTGACTACAAAGCTTAGTGGAAACTTTTACAGGACAAGCTACTAGATGGTAGGATACCCATCATTCAAGATTGCAGACATGGACAACAACTTCGACTTATTTTGTAGAAATATTTGGAGGAAAGAATTTAACCAACTAGGCTCAGATACCTATATTTACCCAAGGACAAGATCTAGAAAACCACATAAATACATGTGAAAAAGAATGGAGAATACTTGGATATAAAGATGAGCGTACATGGCCACACCTATTCCTGTCAACACTCTCCAACTTACGAAACAAAAGGTACAAAATGGAAGAAGCTTGAGGTGAAACATTCCTATGGCATGAACTCAAACAGAATTTTATCAAATATTTCAACTTTGTACCCCAAAATGAGAATTTGGTCGAAACAGCAAAACAGATCAAATCCGTTGTACAACCGACAGAAAACAAAACCCTAAAACACGGCCGACTGACAAAAAAATGCGATAATATACAAACCGGGACAATTCCACAGTCAACAAGACTACAAATGGAAAATGAAAATTCAGAAGGGAAAAGCTTTAGATGGAAATCAAACCATGCTGAAACAACAAAACCAATTCACACAGTATTCAAAGTCGAGAAAACCGAGACAAGGAAGACATCGACAGAATGACTGCAACAGACTTTCCTGCTACATTTTCACAGTTTAAATAAGGGAGTCGACTAATCAATGAGACAAAATCCCCTGAATGGTTAGATGCTAAAATCAAAATCAAAGAAGTCGACATATCAAATGATGATTAACCAAAAATTGCAAAAATTGGAGACTACTGGATTGAAGCATAGACAACAGAGATAGTGAACCTACTGAAAGAATTTCAGGATGTATTTGCTAGATACTATAAGGATCTCAAAGGTCTAGTACATGAAATGGGTGAAATGAAGATCGACATTAAACCTGATGTTTGCCCTGTAAAGAGAAGACCATATAAACTAGATCATAAATACAAAGAGATAGTCAAGAAAGAGATTGATAACATGCTTGCAGTAGGAATTATCTACCCTATTGACCAATCAAAATGAGCAATTACAATGGTGGTTCAACCAAAGAAACATGATCCAACCAAGCTAAGGATCTGTGTCGACTTTAGAGAAATCAATAAAGTTACATTAAAAGACCCATTTCCAACTCCTTATGTAGATGAAATCTTAAATGAGGTCGTAGGACATGAATGTTACTCATTGATAGATGGATTCTCAAGTTATAATCAAGTACCAATAGCCAAAGAAGATCAGAAAAAGACAACATTTGTATGTGTATTTGGCTCATTTGCTTATAGGGTTATGCCTTTTGGACTTAAAAATGCACCTGCAGTCTTTTCAAGGATTGTGGTTAAAACATTTCAGGATTACATTTACAAAACAATGGCAATATATTTCAATGATTGGACAATATACTCTACACTAAAAGACCATTATAAATTGCTAAGGCTTATGTTGGAATGGTGCAGACAAATCCAACTATCTCTGAACATCAAGAAGTGCATATTTCTAACTCCTATAGGGATACTATTAGGACACATTGTCTGTAAAGAAGGTATTAAAGTCGACTTCACAAAAATAAAAATCATCCTCGACTTAAAACCACCGATGAATCCAAAACAAGTCAGGGTATTACTTGCTCATACAGGATATTATAGAAAATTCATAAGACACTATTCAGATATGACATACCCGCTGGAAGAATTGCTAAGAGAGGATCACTAGTTTGAATAGACAGATGATTTCAACATATCATTTGAAAAACTAAAAAGAAAGCTAGTTGAAGCACCTATCCTAAGGTTTCCAAATTGGTCGACCAAATTCCATGTACACATCGATGCATCAGGCCTAGCAAT
This sequence comes from Pseudotsuga menziesii, assembly GCA_001517045.1. Classification (NCBI taxonomy): domain Eukaryota; kingdom Viridiplantae; phylum Streptophyta; class Pinopsida; order Pinales; family Pinaceae; genus Pseudotsuga; species Pseudotsuga menziesii. The sequence goes on from LPNX010375368.1 coordinate 36,380, forward strand.
AGGAGCAATCCTAACTCAGCCAGAGGGTGATGGAATGGACTAACCTATAGTTTATAGTAGTAGAAAAATAAATAAAGCTGAAAGAAATTATTCGACAACAGAAAAAGAAGCATTAGGAATGGTCTTCGCACTACAAAAATATCGACACTACCTACTAGCTAATCCATTTATCTTTTACACCGACCACCAAGCACTAAAATACCTCATAAATAAGCCTCTACACCATGGAATAATTTGTCGATGGCTACTTCTATTCCAAGAATTTGAATTTGAAGTCGTCTTTAGACTAGGTAAGTTAAATGTCAGTCTCGACCATTTATCCAGAATCGACACAGGAGAGGAACCGACAGGAGTCGAAGATGACTTACCGGATGCAAATCTATTTTGAATAGAAGCAGTCCCAGCATAATTGGAGGAAATAGCACAGTTCTTAGAAAATGGGAAAGCATAAGAAGGCATGAATACGAATAAGAAACAAATCTTAGCCATGAAAGCTGCACCTTATAGCCTAATAAATGGATTCCTATATAAAATGGGTTTAGAAAACATCCTCAGAAGGTGTGTACTGGAACATTAAAGAAATAGTATTATGCATGAATCACATTACAGACCTGCCAGAGGACATTTCCAAGCAGACACAACTGCAAAGAAAATCCAACAATCAAGGTTTTCGTGGTCAACACTTTACAAAGACAACAAAAATTTTGTAAGCCAATGTGACAGATGTCAACGGCTGGGTCGACCCCTGCCTAGTACAGAAATGCCCCTGATATCAGTAAACCCAAGTTTGACATTTGAAATTTGGGCTATCGACTTCATAGGACCATTTCCCATACCAGCAAAAAGAATAGGTGCAAGGTACATAATAACTACAATTGAGTACGTAACCAAATGGGTAGAAGCAGAACCAGTCGACACATGTTCCAACGAGATAGCTGCTAAGTTTATCTATGAGAACACCATTACTAGATTTGGATGTCCACTAACCCTAATCAGTAACCAGGGAGAACACTTCATTAATAAAACTATCAAAACATTAACAGATCAGTTCCAAATCAACCACCGTCAAAGTACAGCTTACCACCCTCAGTCGAATGGACCAATTGAAGCATTTAACAAAACATTAACAAAAGGATTAACAAAAATATGAAACATTGACAAAGAACACTGGGATGAAAAGATACCTGTAGTACTATGGGCATATAGAACAACATACAAGTGTTCAACCGACCAAACACCGTTTCGACTAGTTTATGGACAAGAAGCAGTAGTTCCACTACACTTTCGACAACAGACACCTATTATCGTAGATATTTTACATGTTGATGTTGAACAAGGAAGAAATGACCGACTGCTGCAACTAAGTAAGCTTGAAGAACACCGACTAATCATTTTACAACATCAGGAAATCCAGAAACAACAACAAAAGGCATGGCACGATCAAAACATCAAAAATAAAAACTTGTCGGTAGGAGACCTTGCCTTACTATACAATAGTCAGGTAAAAGGAAAACCCAAAAAGCTACATATAGAATGGATGGGACCCTATGTTGTCAAAGAGATACATGCCAATGGATCAGTTCAACTAAGGACGTTACAAGGCATAGTATTTCGGAAACTTGTTAACGGTGCCCGACTAAAACGGTACAGAAACTAAACAAGTCTAATAAAAAAAAACATATAATGACCATAACGGTTAAAAAAACGCTATAAAAATCTGAAAATCCAAAAAGCGAAATAGTTCTGAAATACATAAAAAAAAGTATGACATGGAATCACCACTTCGACAAACGACATCACGCCCATTGACATAACACCATCGACCATTTTCATGATCAACATCGATCAATGACCTTGACAGTCCCATCATGCATTCATGACTATGAGCGCCAAAACCAAATCACCATTAACTGAATCTCAAGTGTTCATGTTGGACCATCATGTCCACCATTAATACATCCATCGACAAAAACATCAAACGCATCAACTTATAAATACTGAACCGCCAAATGTTCATTTACCACATTTCAAACAGAGAGAGCAACTTAGCAACCAGATGACTAAAAGCCAAGAATACTGAAGTAAAATCGACCAGCAGACCGACAAGATGGCACCAAAACAAACCAGAGCTGTAGCCAGGGCCAAAGAACTATAGACTGCGGAGACACCATTAGTAAGGATATTAAAGAACATCAAGAACATTAAGGTCCAGGAGAGCTCATGGACAAAGTTATGGGCTGAGATAAAAGAATGGGCTTATGTCAACAAAAAGCCTACCACAACTGCAGAGAAAATCAGCCACAATACAGAAAATACCAAGTCTGTGTACACAAAATACCAACCATCAGACTTCATATCCCATGAAGATCGAACACTAAACAACTACTTAGGACATACAAATAAATTTTGGTACCTCCCTGTTTCTTCGGGACGAATAAACGTTTTGTTTGTGGAGGAGATGTTGGAGGAGCAAGTCGGTAATCCGACTATAACGACAGCCGAATTAGTCGATTAGCCAACTAAGTTAGCCGACTTAGTCAATCAGCTGACTAAATAAAGATTAGGTCAGCCAAATAAGGTCGTGTCGGTTGATCGAACCGACAAGTAGTTATTTGTAATTGTTTGTAATTCATATATATTAGGCTGTTGAGCTAGATGCGAACTCGGTTTAGTTCTCTGTATTGTATGGACCCTTTCATGATAATATAATATGTTATTCCACTTACTTGTTCTTGTCTCTTGTCTCTGTTATGTATGTATGCTTTTAATGTGTATTATTGGTAACCCTATGTGATCTGTGAGATTACAATAGTTACAGAGTCAAATGTATTTGACTTAATCGTTTCCACACTTTGGAATCTGCCTATGAAAGGAGGAAGCGAAAAAGAATATAGAATGACAAAGTAAAATGCGTTTTCTCGCATCCCGGACTTTGCCTGTGGAAGACAGAAGGTGGGAGGAAGAAAGAGGGAAAAAAAACCAAAAAAGAGACAAGGTAAAAATGTTTTTTCCACACGGCAGAATCCGCTTGCGGAAGGTGGAAGGAGGAAGTGGAAAAAATCCAAAAATTCTTAGGTAAAGTGTATATTTCCGCACCCTAGAGTCCTCCTGTGGAAGGCGGAAAGCGGGAGGCAGAAATCAGAAAAAAGAAAGAGAAATGAGGCCAAGTGTCAGTTTTCCACTCTCTAGAGTCCGCTTGCGAAAGGAAGAAGTCACAAAGAGGAAGGTGAACAAATGAAGGTGTCGCTTGTTAAGTTTTCAATTCCCGAAGTCCGCAACAGAAGGCAGAAATGTGGATAAATGATTATGTCGCATGTTAAGTTTTTGATTCCTGCAGTCCGCAGCGGAAGGAGGAAAGGCGGAATGCAGAAGGAAAAAATGTGGATAAATGATTTTGTCACATGTTAAGTTTCTGATTCCCACAGTCTGTAGTGGAAGGCGGGAAGGAAGAATGCGGAAGGAGAAAATGTGGATAAATGATTATGTTGCATGTTAAGATTCTGATTCCCGTAGTTTGCAGCGGAAGGCGGAAAGGAGGAAGGGGGAAGGCAGAAACAGAAAAAGGAAACCATAAAATATGGAGGTTTCTGCGACCCACAGACTGCAATGGCGGAATGTGGAAGGCAGAAATATTTAATCATAGAAATATTTTTTTTGCGGAAAGGACTATTGCAGGAACAATTAAGCATAGGAATGAATGATTAAAGGAAGATTCATGGCCATGATTTATACATTATATTTTTGTTTTACACTTGTTAGCACATTATTTGGGTATGTTACACTAAGGTTCTGTATCCATCAGTAGTTGGCCAACAGTCACCTTTGAAATTTTGAATGCAGAAGATGCTGATCAGCAGGTCTTACAAGCTCTAGGTAAGCAGTTCTATGGTGCTGAAGATCATGACTTATCTAATCATTTAGCATCCCTTTTCATGTCAGATCTTCTTTGTAATATTTCACAAGACGAATCATATTTCTGCTATATGCAGAACTTACTCATCTCTGCCGGAAAAGCTGATGACCCCGCCTATCTAAAACATTATCTTAGAAGCTTTCCTGGTCATGTTCCTGATGTGGTAGAAAAATATATGAAAGATAAAAACATTAACTACCGTAGTCTTTCTCTCGCCCAACTCCATGGTCATATCCTGGAAACTTGGCAAGAACATTGTATGGAGAAGCGAGTAAGCAAAGATTTTAAGAGACACCAAGGTATGTAAACCCCGTCATTTTGTAAGAATATTGCACAAATGCTGGATTGGGGTTGTGGTGCTCATAAAAGAGGTCATTTGCAGGACAACTGCAAATTCCATAAGAAAAATAAGAAAGGGTTTTATTCCAGTAAACCATGGTATCATTATCTTGATAAACCCTTAAAATTCAACAGAAAGCTGAAATACAGAAAATCTACAGCTCCTCGTAGATTTATCAAAAGAAGACCATCCAAAATAGATAAGGAAGTTTGTTTTCTGTGTGGCAAGAAAGGCCATTTGGCAAGCAAGTTCCCTAAGAAAAAGAACAAGCCCATGCTTGCAACTTTCTGTGATTCTCTGGATCCTTGATGGCAGGGTATACCAAAGCCTGATGCGACACCATCCGGTGATATTTTGTATTTTCCATCTGATTGTGAGTCAGAATCTAAGTTTGACCCTGACCTTGCTACTTTTCATAAATTTTCTTCTTCCTCATCATCCTCCTCCGACTCTGCATCTGATTCAGAACCAAATTTAGGGGGGTTTGAGCAGCCAGATTTTGATTTTACAGGTTTTTCCCTTAATATGTTTTCTCTCTCCAAGCCTTAGAATTTAGAGAAACAAATTGCAGCTATTGATCTACAGTTGTCAAAGACACCTCCTTACCAGTACCAGCTCAGAGCATCTCTGAAAGAACATATGAAGAAACTGCTTAAGAAGCTTGAGCAAGAAAAAGGTAAAGGGAAAGTTGCGACTGTATCTCCTGCACTCTATAATCCAGTTGAGCTCTATCGAGGATATCCTGAAGGACATGATTATAGGAAACACTTCAGGACAGATAAATAAGCAATGCTCCGATCACAGATCAGAGATAAGCAACAACAGATGAAACAGCTGATGACTGAGATTGATGATCTCAAATGTATGATTAAAATCATCCAAGCCGAAAGAGATCAATCTTCAGATGAAGAAATAAATAAGCAATTTGACAGAGATATGAGCATAGAAACACCTAGGAGAAAGAAAATAACCACATAAGAGTCTCCTACCGGTTCTCCCTCTCCTCGTCGTGATCTTCCCCTGTCAATGCTTTCAGGTCCTAAGTTTTTTGTGAAAGTCCAGTTCAATCCTGATGAATATAAACCCTACCTCCTGGACTGCATGATTGACTTAGGATGTCAGGTTAATTTAGCTAGAGGTTCAACACTTCCTCACTTCTATTGGGAAAAGATATCCACTCAAGGAGTAGCCATTGAAGGTACCACTGTTCCCATTACAGCAAAAGCTGAACTCTTCCCTGTACAGTTTAATAAAGTTTCTGATAAGCTAACCTTGTACAGATTAGATGATTTATCTGATGACTGTGTACTCAGATCTGAATTCTTACACCGAGTTAGTCTATTTGTTGTAGACACCAAAAGATGACATTCACCTGTATATTCAATAACCAGTCAGTTACTCTCCCTATCTCATTTCAGTCATCTCCCAAATTCCTTGCCACTATAAAAGAGCCTGTAGACAAACCTAACCCGGCTCAGCTCTTAAAAATGGATAGATGCATTTCTTTCTCAGAAGCTCATGGTGAAAAAACGTTGAAAGATATCTCTGAGAAGTTGATTAAAGATTGTTGTTCAGACAGCCCGAATGCATTTTGGACTAGGGAGAAATACTTTGTAACTCTACCCTATGATCCATTACAAAAGATTAAGCCTATGAAAGCCTCTGCCAGAATAATGTCCCCTTTTGAAAGAAAATTCTGTGATATAGAGGTAAAAGATCTGTTGAAGAAAGGCTTGATAGAACCTTCAAAGAGCCCATGGGCATGCAGAGCCTTTGTGGTAAATAAGCATTCAGAAATCAAGAGAGGTAAGCCTGGCTAGTAGTTAACTACAAGCCATTAAACGCTGCACTTCAAAAGGTAAGATATCCTCTCCCGGATAAAGCCAGCTTGTTGCAGAGAATTGCAGGCTGCACTATCTTTAGTAAGTTTGATTTGAAATCTGGTTTTTATCATATTGGTATAGAAGCTAAAGATAGATTCAAAACTGCATTTGTTGTTCCGCATGGTCAATACCAGTGGAAATTTCTACCATTTGGGATCAACAATGCTCCATCAGAGTTTCAGAAAAGAATGGAGGATATATTTAGAGATAAACTCTGGGACCTTGTATTCATAGATGATATTCTTATATGCTCAAAGAACCTGAAGGATCATCTGAAGCATTTACAGAATTTCTATGAATTAGTTTTCAAACATGGGTTAATACTCTCAAAGAGTAAAATGGAAATTGGAAAGACCGAGATAGAATTTCTTGGTTTTAAGATACAAAAGGGACAAGTAATATTGCAGAACCATGTTCTTCAAGTCTTTAGCAAATTTCCAGAAAGAATTACAGATAAAACCCAGTTGCAGAGGTTTCTGGGAAGCCTTAATTATATCAGACCTTTTTACAGAGGTCAAGAAGAAAATGTCCATCTCTTATAGCAGAGTTTAAAGAAGAATCCTCCAAACTGGACAAATGCTATGTCAAAGGCAGTATTGAAGATTAAAGAAAAAGTATTGCAGCTGCCTCCTCTTTATTTACCACAGGGAACTGGTACCCTGGTCATCGATACTGATGCTTCTTCAACCACTTGGGGTGGAGTTTTGCTTGAAGCTATAAATGGCAAAGAAAATATTTGTGGTTTCGGCTCTGGTTCCTTCAAAGCAGCCGAACTGAATTACCCGTCGAGCCACAAGGAAATTTTGGCAGTCAAGAAGACTGTCCAACACTTCATTCTATTCCTAAAACCCGTTAGATTCATTATTAGAACAGATTTGAAGATAATTCCTGGAATCTTTAAAAATGAAAATTTAATGGCAGAAAATAATAGCAGAATTCTTAAATGGTTTATATGGCTGAGTAACTTTGATTTTGAGATTGTGTATAAACCAGGTTATCTAAATTGCCTTGCTGATATGCTCACCAGGGAGCAAAGCAGCATTCATGCCTTGAATATTTTCACCATTGGTGAATCAAGCTCTAGATCAGGTCGAGCCAGAGAAGACAAAAAGAAAGACCTGTCAGAAGAAGAGCTTAAAGAAAAAGAAGGATTGTTCCTCCTCCCATGGGACGATTCTCTACCAGAAGATGTTCGTATCCAAACACTGGAGTATGCTTCGACTGATGAAGCAAAAAGATTCTTGCAGCTGACACTAATAAAGAATATTCACTCCTCTCCCCTTAAGCTTGAGATAATGGAACGCTGGGAAAAAGATGCTTTTACCAGCTTTGCAGATGCCAAATCCAAGCTTAGAGATTGCAGAGAAGTTTGGATGGATTTTTGCGATGAAGATCGACTCTGGTATATTGATATTTGTGATGGCCATTTAACCTGGACATCATATAACTTGATTGTACAATGTTGCAGGGAAGAACAGTCCATCATCATTTGTGCAGACCCTGCAAACTTAATATTTAACACTACCTGGTCAGGATGGACAGAGATCCTGTTAGATAAATTCTATCCCCAGGTAGAATGGGAGAACAGGCGTGCCAATTTTATTCTGCACATGAAAGCAGATATGGAGATAGAAGACCATGAAAACCAATGGTTCAAATTTATGCTCCATTAGGAAGGTGGAAGCTATAAACCACTGGATCATACAATATTCACAAGACAGAAATTTATCCGAAGAGACATTGAAGGCAATCAGATTGAATCCAGAGTGACCACCAGGGAAATACCGCTCAACTACAGAGTTGAATCCAAATTCCATGGTGAATTTATTTGTGAGCCGAATCTTGTTTTCCAAGGATCAGACATTGAAAGGTGTTTCATCCCATTTCTTTATCCACCGCAAAGTCCCAAAGGATCTCCACAGCTAGAAGATGCTCAGTTCAATGACTATTCATCAGATGATGAGATCTGGGAATATCTGCAAGGATGAGACCCATATGATTGAAAGCAGTGGTGGGCCATCATTCTAAAGACTGAGTAGGCCAGTATTGTCCTACATTGTTTTCGACGTGGGCCGGATTAATGCTCCACTTTGTAATAGTTTAGAGAATAAGTTTGTCATGGGAATATGTCCCCACTAGGTCAGTCGTGAGTATGACACCGGGTCCCCATATGTCACTGACCGATGAAGGGACGAGATAATGACTGTGGCTGTCCCCACATGTCACCCCAGTTGATTCCTTAATGACTTATAAGTGTAAGTCAGTAGCTACCGGATTACCAATTGACCTATTACTGTCAGTCGATGCCCACCGGTCCACCGGTTGGAAGTTGTATAAATAAGACCCTCGGGGTTCATTGTTATCATCATGCATTGAGATTGCAAAGTCACTCTGCAATAAGTGTCTAGAGTTTGCATTGAGCAAGTAGTCCACTCTGCAAGTTTAAGTCTAGAGTCTGTAAGAGAAGTATGCTCTGCGTCTTGGCCTTGAGCTATAAGAACGCACCAAAAACTCAATCTTGTCTATATTGAGTCTATAACAGAGTGAGTATGCTCTGAAGGTTGGCTTCAAGATATAACACTGCATCAGAAGACTTTGAGTCTAAGTAGAATTGAGTCTGTAACAGATTCTATGCTCTCCAACTTGGCATAATGCTATAAGATTGCATCAGAACACTCTGATAGGAAGTGTGTATGTATTACAGTGACGACCTTCGCAGTCCGAAGGCGATCTGTTAAGTCTGTAAGTCTGTAATCATATGTTGAAGTCTTGAATAATTGTACAAGTTCTCCATTTTAATATAAAGATTGAAAGAGTGGATTGAGACTGATCGGTCGCTGGGAGAAAATGGTAAGCAGTTCTACCATTTGCTCCTAGCGACTGATCAGTCTCAATCCACTCTTTCAATCTTTATATTAAAATGGAAAACTTGTACAATTATTCAAGACTTCAACATATGATTATAGACTTACAGACTTAACAGATCGCCTTTGGACTGTGAAGGTCGTCACTGTAATACATACACACTTCCTATCAAAGTGTTCTGATGCGATCTTATAGAATTACGCCAAGTCGTAGAGCATAGACTCTATTACAGACTCAATTCTACTTAGACTCAGAGTCTTCCGATGCAGTGTTATAGCTTGAAGCAAACCTGTAGAGCATACTCACTCTGTTACAGACTCAATATATACAAGATTGAGTTTCTGGTGCGTTCTTATAGCTCAAGGCCAAGACGTAGAGCATACTTCTCTTACAGACTCTAGACTTAGACTTGCAGAGTGGACTACTTGCTCAATTCAAACTCTAGACACTTATTGCAGAGCGAATTTGCAAACTCAATGCATGATGATAACAATGAACCCCGAGGGTCTTATTTATAAAACTTCCAACCGGTGGACCAGTGGGCATCGACTGACAATAATAGGTCAATCGGCAATCCGGTAGCTACTGACTTACACTTATAAGTCATTAAGGAATCAACCAGGGTGACATGTGGGGACGGCCACAGTCATTATCTTGGCCGTTCTTCAGTCAGTGACATATGGGGACCCAGTGTCATACTCATGATAGACCTAGTGGGGACATATTCCCACGAAAAACTTATTCTCTAAACTATTACGAAGTGGAGCATTAATCCGGCCCATGTCGAAAACATTGTAGGACAATACTCGCCTACTCAGTCTTCAGAATGACGGCCCACCATTGCTTTCAATCGTATGGGTCTCGTCCTTGCAGATATTCCCAGATCTCATCATCTGATGAATAGTCATTGAACTAAGCATATTCTAGCTACGGAGATCCTTCGGGACTTTGCAGTGGATAAAGAAATGGGCTGAAACACCTTTCAATGTCTGATCCTTGGAAAACAAGATTCGGATCACAAATAAATTCACCATGGAATTTGGATTCAATTCTGTAGTTCAGCGGTATTTCCTTGCTGGTCACTCTAGATTCAATCTGATTGCCTTCAATGTCTCTTCGGATAAATTTCTGTCTTGTGAATATTGTATGATCCAGTGGTTTATAGCTTCCACCTTCATAATGGAGCATAAATTTGAACCATTGGTTTTCGCGGTCTGCTATCTCCATATCTGCTTTCATGTGCGCAATAAAATTGGCACGCCTGTTCTCCCATTCTACCCGGGGATAGAATTTATATAACAGGATCTATGTCCATCCTAACCAGGTAGTGTTAAATCTTAAGTTTGCAGGGTCTGCACAAATGATGATGGACTGTTCTTCCCTACAACATTGTACAATCAAGTTATATGATGTCCAGGTTAAATGGCCATCACAAATATCAATATACCAAAGTCGATCTTCATCGCAAAAATCCATCCAAACTTCTCTGCAATCTCTAAGCTTGGCTTTGGCATCTGCAAATCTGGTAAAAGCATCTTTTTCCCAGTGTTCCATTATCTCAAGCTTAAGGGGCGAGGACTGAATATTATTTATTAGTGTCAGCTGCAGGAATATTTTTGCTTCATCAGTCGAAGCATACTCCATTGTTTGGATACGAACATCTTCTGGTAGAGAATCATCCCATGGGAGGAGGAACAATCCTTCTTTTGCTTTAAGCTCTTCTTCTGACAGGGCTTTATTTTTTTCTTCTCTGGCTCGACCTGATCTAGAGCTTGATTCACCAATGGTGAACATCTTCAAGGTAGGAATGCTGCTTTGATCCCTGGTGAGCATGTCAGCAAGGAAATTCAGATAACCTGGTTTATACACAATCTAAAAATCAAAGTTACTCAGCCATATAAACCATTTAAGAATTCTGCTATTATTTTCTGCCATTAAATTTTCATTTTTAAATATTCTAGGCATTATCTTCAAATCTATTCTAATAATGAATCTAACGGGTTTTAGGAATAGATTGAAGTGTTGGACAGTCTTCTTGACTGCCAGAATTTCCTTATGGCTCGACGGGTAATTCAGTTCGGCTGCTTTGAAGGAACCAGAGCCGAAACCACAAATATTTTCTTTGCCATTTATAGCTTCAAGCAAAACTCCACCCCAGGTGGTTGAAGAAGCATCAGTCGCGATGACCAAGGTACCAGTTCCCTGCGGCAAAGAAAGAGGAGGTAGCTGCAATACTTTTTCTTTAATCTTCAGTACTGCCTTTGACATAGCATTTGTCCAGTCTGGAGGATTCTTCTTTAATCTCTATTGTAAGAGATGGACATCTGCTGCTTGACCTCTGTAAAAAGGTCTGATATAATTAAGGCTTCCCAGAAACCTCTGCAACTGGGTTTTATCTGTAATTCTTTCTAGAAATTTGCTAAAGACTTGAAGAACATGGTTCTGCAAGATTACTTGTCCCTTTTGTATCTTAAAACCAAGAAATTCTATCTCAGTCTTTCCAATTTCCATTTTACTCTGTGAGAGTACTAACCCATGTTTGAAAACTAATTCATAGAAATTCTGTAAATGCTTCAGATGATCATGTAGGTTCTTTGAGCATATTAGAATATCGTCTATGAATACAAGCGCTCATAGTTTATCTCTAAATATATCCTCCATTCTTTTCTGAAACTTTGATGGAGCATTGTTGATCCCAAATGGCAGAAATTTCCACTGGTATTGACCATGCAGAACAACAAATGCAGTTTTGAATATATCTTTAGCTTCTATACCAATCTAATAAAAAGCAGATTTCAAATCAAACTTACTAAAGGTAGTGTAGCCTGCAATTCTCTGCAACAAGCTGGCTTTATCTGGGAGAGGATATCTTACCTTTTGAAGTGCAGCGTTTAATGGCTTGTAGTTAACTACCAGCCTAGGCTTACCTCTCTTGATTTCCAAATGATTATTTACCACAAAGGCTCTGCATGCCCATGGGCTCTTTGAAGGTTCTATCAAGCCTTTCTTCAACAGATCCTTTACCTTTGTATCACAGAATTTTCTTTCAGAAGGGGACATTATTCTGGCGGAGGCTTTCATAGGCTTAATCTTTTGTAATGGATCATAGGGTAGAGTTACAAAGTATTTTTCCCTAGTCCAAAATGCATTCGGGTTGTTTGAACAGCAATATTTAATCAACTTCTCAGAGATATCTTTCAACGTTTTTTCACCATGAGCTTCTGAGAAAGAAATGCATCTATCCATTTTTAAGAGCTGAGCTGGGTTAGGTTTATCTACAGGCTCTTTTACAGGGGCAAGGCATTTGGGAGATGACTGAAATGAGATAGGGAGAGTAACTGACTGGTTATTGAATATATAGGTGAATGTCATCTTTTTGGTGTCTACAGCAAACGGACTAACTCGGTGTAAGAATTCATATCCGAGTACACAGTCATCAGAGAAATCATCTAATCTGTACAAGGTTAGCTTATCGAAAACTTTATTAAACTATACAGGGAAGAGTTCAGCTTTGGCTGTAATGGGAACAGTGGTACCTTCAATGGCTGCTCCTTGAGCGGATATATTTTCCCAATAGAAGTGAGGAAGTGCTAAACCTCTAGCTAAATTAACCTGACATCCTGAGTCAATCATGTAGTCCAGGAGGTAGGGTTTATATTCATTAGGCTTGAACTGGACTTTCACAAAAAACTTAGGACCTAAAAGTATTGACAGGGACAGATCACGAGGAGGAGAGGGAGAACCGGTAGGAGACTCTTCTATGGTTACTTTCTTTCTCCTAGGTGTTTCTATGCTCATAGCTCTGTCAAACTGCTTATTTATTTCTTCATATGAAGATTGATCTCTTTTGGCTTGGATGATTTTAATCATACATTTGAGATCATCAATCTCAGTCATCAGCTGTTTCATCTGTTGTTGCTTATCTCTAATCTATGATCGGAGCATTGCTTCTTTATTTGTCCTAAAGTGTTTCCTATCATCATGTCCTTCAGGATATCCTCAACAGAGCTCAACTGGATTATAAACTGCAGGAGATACAGTCGCGGCTTTCCCTTTACCTTTTTCTTGCTCAAGCTGCTTAAGCAGTTTCTTCTTATCTTCTTTCAGAGATGCTCTGAGCTGGTACTGGTAAGGAGGCGTCTCTGATAACTGTAGGTCAATAGCTGCAATTTGTTTCTCTAAATTCTGAGGCTTGGAGAGAGAAAACATATTAAGGGAAAAACCTGTAAAATCGAAATCTGGCTACTCAAACCCCCCTAAATTTGGTTTTCAATCAGATGCAGATTCGGAGGAGGATGATGAGGAAGAAGCAAATTTATGAAAAGCAGCAAGGTCAGGGTCAAACTCAGATTCTGACTCACAATCAGATGGAAAATACAAAATATCACCGGATGGTGTTGCATCAGGCTCTGGCATATCCCACCATCGAGAATCCATAGAATCATAGAAAGCTACAAGCCTGGGCTTGTTATTTTTCTTAGGGCACTTGCTTGCCCAATGGCCTTTCTTGCCACACAGAAAATAGACTTCCTTATCTGTTTTGGATGGTCTTCTTTTGATAAATCTGCGAGGAGCTGCAGATTTTCTGTATTTTGACTTTCTGTTGAATTTTAAGGGTTTATCAAGATAATGATACCGTGGTTTACTGGAATAAAACCATTTCTTCTTTTTCTTATGGAATTTACAGTTGTCCTGCAAATGACCTCTGTTATGAGCACCACAACCCCAATCCGGCATTTGTGCAACATTCTTACAAAATGACGGGGTGTACATATCTTAATGTCTCTTAAAATCTTTGCTTACTCACTTCTCCATACAATCTTCTTGCCAAGTTTCTAGGATATGACCATGGAGTTGGGAGAGAGAAAGAGTATGGTAGTTAATGTTTTTATCTTTCATATATTTTTCTACCTCATCAGGAACATGACCAGGAAAGCTTCTAGGATAATTTTTTAGATAGGCGGGGTCATCAGCTTTTCCGGTGGAGATGAGTAAGTTCTGCATATAGAAAAAATATGATTCGGCTTGTGAAAGATTACAAATCCGAGTTGACATGAAAAGGGATGCTAAATGATCAGATATGTCATGATCTTCAGCACCATAGAACTGCTTACCTAGAGCTTGTAAGACCTGCTGATCAACATCTTCTGCATTCAACATTTCATTCCTTAAATCTTGTGATAGCCATCGCCACCATTCATTTGCAAGACCGGAAAGTCTTGCAACTATCTGTCCTGCTAGCTGCTGGCTAGTCAGGGAGGGATCTTGAGTTCGTTTGGACAGCGTCCAATGATGCATTAATGTTATGGCATCTCTGACTTCTTCTCGTGACTGGCATTTGATGTCAAGGATGGGCTGGTCAGGCATCTGAGAAATGATATTGTTTATAGCATTAACACCGAAGTAGGTATTAAGCTTTGGAGCTTGAGATGCTTGAGGCATTTCTATGTCGAACTTAGGCTGGGGCCTACGTGCACCAGAAGATTCTACAGATTCTGTTTTTTATTGATAGCATATTTAAATACTTGGGCTCTAGAACAGGAGGGAAGGATTTGAAATGACCAATCCATTCTCGGACTTCATTTATTTCTTCTTCATCATGCCCAAAATTGAAATTAGGGCAATTATCTTCTTCTTCTTGAGCCTGAAACATACCGAAGGAATAACTTCGTTCTAATTTTGGCTCAGTGTCTTTCTTCCTTTGATAGCCTTTTGCTGCTAAGGCATAGGTTGAAGGACTTAATCCTGAAACTCTTTTCTTCAAATCTTTTGTTTGACTTATGAGTTCTTCTAGACGGGCTAGTCTCCTTTCTGTTTTATCTACAACCTTGGCTACATCTTGCTTAATCTCTTCAGTATCTGCTAATAGATGATTTAGAAAATATAATCTGGTCTCTACCATAGCTATCTTTTCTTTTTCTGCAAGGATACCAGATTTAATATTGAGCAGATCATGTGCCATATCATCAAGGTTATCAGCAGTTAGCTTTTGTTGCATGTTGCCCCAGTTTAACTCTTTTTATTCATCTGATATAGATTCGTCTGGACCAGAGGATTTGTATGGGAGAAATTCTTTCTTAACAGTACCATCTGAAGAGTACTGTTTGAATGGAGTATCTGGAAGGTTTCTTCCAAGGACATAGGTTCTTCTTCCATTCGTAACTGCTTCAAAAGAACTATTTTGTCTTGGAAGAGTAAACATACCAAGACTTGGCTTTTGTTTATGATGCTCAAGTTTCTGAAGAGTCTTTCTACAGGCTGGACAATCTCTGTGTTGCCCTCTGTGTTCAGAATCATAAAGGCCTGTATGGGATGGTTTAATAGAAGGGAATGAAGGATATTCTACCAGGTTTTCTCTGGGTTTTCTGTAGGAAGAAACAGGTAGATTACTTCCAGAAGATGAAATTGAAGAAGATCTTATTAGAGGAGGAGAGAATATAGGAGCAGGGGTTGTCTCTGGGAGACAGAAAGAACTTGTTCTACTGTTAAAGGTTAAGGGCTTAGATATAGCATTTTTCACTGTTTCAGTGTCTCTTAACTCTTTATACTTAATTTCCCATTTTTGAGGATAGGAAATTCCAGTCCATTCAAAGGTTACTGGTTGGGCTTGTTTGGACTTATCACTTTCTACCACGCTGTGCAGGTGCGAGCTCTGGTGAAATTTCAAGCATAAGGGAGGAAGAGTGTCATTGCCAAAGTGGACACACACAAGACTTTTTAACTGGATTATTTTGGAACCAGTTTTCATGTGAAACCCCTAAGGAAGAATGTAAGCTTTGAGTAAATTGTAAATGTGAGGATCATATAAGCTTACACTGTAGTTTGGGAAGATTGTCCCATGAGCAGGACCATCATGCAGTGGGGGTGTGAATCCCCCAATTATTGCATCTACAAAATTAACATGACGCGTATCAACAGCAACACATAAAGAAGACACAGGTAGGTAGGGTCGAACAAGAGGACCTAAACCTAATTTTATTGCACCAAGGTGTGCATACTTGTATCCTGATTTAATTGCCCAATCAATTTGAGATTTGTCAAGAAGATTAATGTGAATGGGTTCTTCAGAATCAGTAAACGATATATCAACATACGATAATTTGATTTGAGTGGTAGACATCTGTTGCCATAGACTTAATTTATAAACATCTTTAGGAAGAATTGTAGGAAGTTCCCAATTTTGAGATGGATTGGTGTCTTGTATATGAATATACGATGAGTTGGATGTAGAGCATTCAGTAGCAAAAGATGACCTTCTTTCTGCCAAAGATACTATTTCATTTTTGTCTTGATGGCAATCTAGTATAGTGTGAGGGACAGTATCCATTGATGGGTCCATTTTGATAAAGGTTCTGGCTCACTCTGGTCTTTGACTAACAGGGATTTATGGTGCCTAACTCCAACGGCTATTACCCTTTTCACAGACCACTTAAAACCTCTAAGACTGCACCGATTTCCTCAGCAAACCATTTTCACTTGCCTACTGGTACTATCTGAACTAGATTAACTCAGAAAGATTTAAATGCAAGAGATATCATGATAGATTAACTTACAGTAAAATACTTGAATGCTTATCTTGACTCAGACTGCTGGCTCTGATACCATTTGCTCCCAGCGACCGAAACCTCTGCAACTGGGTTTTATCTGTAATTCTTTCTGGAAATTCGCTAAAGACTTGAAGAACATGGTTCTGCAAGATTACTTGTCCCTTTTGTATCTTAAAACCAAGAAATTCTATCTCGGTCTTTCCAATTTCCATTTTACTCTGTGAGAGTACTAACCCATGTTTGAAAACTAATTCATAGAAATTCTGTAAATGCTTCAGATGATCTTCTTTGAGCATATCAGAATATCATCTATGAATACAAGCGCCCATAGTTTATCTCTAAATATATCCTCCATTCTTTTCTGAAACTCTGATGGAGCATTGTTGATCCCAAATGGCAAAACTTTCCACTGGTATTGACCATGCGGAACAACAAATGTAGTTTTGAATCTATCTTTAGCTTCTATACCAATCTGATAAAAACCATATTTCAAATCAAACTTACTAAAGATAGTGCATTTTTCCATGAAGTGAGAGTTGTGAGTAGGTACATGGAAACTATAGGTAGAGAGAATTAAGAGGTAGTAAAGTGTTTTTCAAGTATTTGAGATGTACTAAAACTCATGCATTATGTTTTGGAGGTTCAAACATTGTTCTATATAGGGATAAATTTATTTAGATATGGGAGGTGATATAGATAATATGGGGAGCACCACATGGCATGTTTTTACTATAGCTAGCACAGCAGTAAGTTGTATTTAGAAACTATAAAAGGTTGTTACACTCTCAAGAATGTGTTGTTCCTGCAACAACTCACCCTTCATTTTTAAGCAAAAATGGGAGGGACCCCATTTAATTTTCATAAACTCCAACCTACTTCACTATCATGTCCTACTTTGGAACTTTGAGTCCTTGTTTGAATTCTTGTTCTTAAATATTTAGTTATATTCTAATGATGACCTACTCATTTTATTAAGGTTACTTTGATTTGTCAATTATTATTGATATCAATTTGTTTCTTCATATGTCTTTGAAGCATATACTTAAACTAATTCATGACGTTTTCTATGATCTCATAATCAATGCTTACATGGGTTCTCTAATATTTCTCATGTTCATGAATCTTTGTCGATTGACTTGCATCCCATCCCTAGAATAAAAATTGATTTTCACTGACATTTTAGATCTCTTGCATACTCGTTATGATCATCCACTTGCACTAATTTTTCATACAAATGTCATTTCTGCTCATAGATGCATTCAAAGTTAAAGAAGAATTAGGGTTAACTGAGCTGTTAAGCAATGTTTCATGTCAATCATGTTTTCTTTTTTTTTACCATCTTAACATTATTAATGGACTCCCATGATCCTTATAGTACTATTTCATTGTTTTGAT
Source organism: Pseudotsuga menziesii (assembly GCA_001517045.1). Lineage (NCBI taxonomy): Eukaryota > Viridiplantae > Streptophyta > Pinopsida > Pinales > Pinaceae > Pseudotsuga > Pseudotsuga menziesii. Next base: position 54,323 of record LPNX010375368.1, read on the forward strand.
TGAATCATTTTTAACTTTTGACACATTTGTCATGTTTTGGTTACAATGCATAGCTAGGTTAACTTGACACTTTGGGTAATTAACATAAATTATGTAGAAGGGTTTCCTTGATAAATTCAACCTACACCTTACGAGCCTATATATAAAGGGTTAAGGGCAAGCCAACAAATGTTGGTTTGAACATTAAATCACTTTTTTTCATAACTAAAGCTTTTGATAAAAATACATATACTATGATAAAATGTTTGATGAGAATGGTTGAGCTTTTGGATGGAATTAAAATAATTTTTTTAATAAACTTTTTCATCACTATGGTATAGAGACTCATAGATTCTAATTCTAATTCAAATTCAAGCAAAGCATCACTCGTAACAAACCCAAACATTCATTTAAAAAAAATGTTTTTTTTTTAATTTTGTATATTAAGAAAACAAATTATTTGATTTAATCACTTTATAAAAAAACACATGTCCCCTTCCTAAGTGGAGCAATAAATGCATTGGTGAGTTCTTTTTGTCTTTAGAAGATATGTTTTCTACAAGAGATAGTTGGAGTATCCGATCAACACATAGTTAGTACAAAACACGTGAATCTTGTAAAAGAGCGACCAATAAATAAAAACAAGGGTATGATATCCGATTAAATTATAGCCCTAGATTAATCAGGTGAGGAAAATAGAATGATGTGGAGAAAGATGAATGTTGTGAATTTAGCATCTACTCATGCTCAACTTATTGACAATTATACTTTTTATTAGTTGAGGGATCATAATCGAAGGATCATCGATCAGAATTTTGATTTTGGTGTAATGTTGAGCTTCGTTCTTAGTGAAATGTCATTTATTTACATCACCTACTTAATAAATAGATCAATTAGCATTTGAAGAGTAATGGAAAGAGAGAGGATCGATCATTCCACCAAAAAAGCAATCAACAGACTAAGAGGTGTGTTTAAAGTGAATGTTAGTTGGAGAGATAAAACGATAGTGTTTTTTCATTATTTTCTTCTTCATGGCAGTATTTACCGTCCTTAAAATGCCATGCACGTGCATCTATGACAACCAAGTTGGTTAGCTAAATCATTTGTCAATTAAAAAAAGTTAATTATGAGCATCTCTAGAAATGTTAGTGAAAGATAAGATGCAAGGTGAGACGCACTAGCACAGAGATGGCCCGATAACATGCATATTTATGCACAAACGGTAATATTCAAAATATCTGCGTTTAATTTTGGATAGGGATATTTATGCACAGACCTTAACATTCAAAATATCAGTGTTTAATTTTGAATTTCGGATAGGTATATTTATGCACAAACCCTAACACTAAAAATATTTGTGTTTAATTTTAGATTTCTGAGGTTCGTCGAGAGGAATGAAATATGGTTTTATTTGGATCTACGTATAAATCTACACCAAATTGTACCTCTCTTTATTGATCATACCAATTTAAATGGAATTCCGGGAATAATGAGTTCTAGCTACGTTAAACTGCATTGCACTTAATGGATCACTTATTAAGGAGTGATGTAGTTACGTCACTACTCATTCCCAAAAATTTATGCCAGTGTGCTTAAAAGATGATAGGTACTAGTGGCAGAGTTTCCTCCCCTCAGAAACAGTTAGTGAACAAATACAGTAACGAATGAACAAGATTTGCATGGACCTTGTAGTTCAAAATAAAAGTAAATATTTCTTGTTAAGTTCGTTCATAGTTACATCAAGCTTCCATGACATTTAAGGCCTGTAGTATTTTTTGTTCTTTTACAGTCACAATTTGAAGCAGAACATTCTAACAAAGTTGTGTTTTTTCATAAAATGCAAATGGGTTATGGTATAGGTGTGATGATAGATGAGTTCAATAGGCCGATATTGAAAATGGTGAGGAATATGATCTTGATTTTCTTTTGATTTTCTTCCTTCGCATCGAGCATTAATTTTTTGTAAGCTTTTTTAGATCTTGTAAGGTTAGTTAGGATATTTATATGAAAGAAAGTAAGTACAACAATAGAACAAATACACAAGAAATAAAGGTTTTCAGCGGGAAAACCATAAAGGAGAAAACCCCACAAACTTCTTTAGAATAGTATAATCACAAAGACCGTGTCATAAGATGATCAATCCAAGTAATAAGAAGTCTTCAATAGCTACCTATATCTCCTCCTTCTATGTCTCTCTTATGTGTACTTGAGTGAGTGTGAGGTGTGTATAAATGAGGGAGGGTGCCTCCCTATCTATACTAATCAAGAGATTGAACTATTACATGAATGGGGCTGACCTGTTACCTTAAAAGGGCCAACTTTCCCTAGAGAGACACCAAATACACATTACATGTTGTTACATTGAGGATTATTTCCCCGACTTACAGCAAAGGTTGTACCTCAAGGTCATGATACACAATAATGACATCCCTAAAGGAGCTCACTATAACAAATCCCAGAATTAGCGTATCTTTTTAGTCTTTTTTTTTTTTAGATTGAGTGGTCAAACTAGACAGTAAATGGGACAAGTCATGGAAAAAACTTAAAGCGTCTCAAAAAATGTTTATTTTTTCTTCCTAGATAGCATCATTTATTATGTCCAAAGTAGCGTCTATTGTTTTGCTTCCAGAATAATGCCCAAGATTTCTTCATAAACAACGTCGAGGTTTGGTTCCTAAATAATGCCATATTTTGCTTCTTAAAAAGCGTCTATTTTTGCTTCCTAAATGACATCCACGTTAGCTCCATATTTGCATCATTAATAACACCATGTTAGTGTCTAAGTTTGCATCTATGTTCATGCCATATTTGCATCCAAATTAGCATCCAACAATGCATCAATTTGTGCTAACACTTTAAAATCTCATTTTGCACCATGTTTTACTTCAAAATATGTGGCAATTTTTGTTTCCTTTTTTGTTTCGTGTTTTGATACCAAAATGACACCAAATATTTATTCTATTATTGCACCATATTTATGTTTTTCCTTCAAAGTAACATCTTATTTTGCTACCATATCAACGTCATGGTTGGCTTCATCATTACTGTAAGTGTTGCATCATTTTTAATACCTAGTTTCGCATCTCTATTTACACCCACATTAAAATCATGTTTTGCAACTACTTTAGTGCCCAATTTATCGTCCATTTTTATTCCCACACTAGTGCCACAATTTGCTTCTCGTTTAACTTCTTGGATTTCTTCTTATTTTGCTTTGTCATGAGCACCTCATTTAGCTTCTCATTTAGCATCTAGTTTTGCTTCTTTGTTGGCCACTAGTTTATCTTCTACTTTGGTTTCTAATTTAGCATCCAAAATAGCATGAAAATTGACTTCCAACTTAGTGCTAAGTTTTACATCTAGTATTGCTTCTAGATCTAGGACATGGTGAGCTTTCATTTTAGCTATTGGTTTTGCTTCCTTATTAGCATCACATTAGACTTTCTATTTAACACCTAAAACCATATACAATTGTGTGCTAATATATTTATTATATCAAATTATTATCATTATTCATTAATTTCAATAGTTCTCATATATCATTTACTTTTTGAAACATTCAAATTAATTGTAGATACAACTATTCTCATTTATGAAAATGTTTAACAAAAGTAGTAATATCATCATATATTAATTTGCCATAAAAAAATAATTAACAATTTCCAATATATAAAATTAAAATATAATTATAATAAGTTATTTTTCTAAAATGAAATTATAAAACATGATTGCATCAATAACCTATCATAAAGATCATCATATTAAGGTTAAGAAAGTAAACAATAGTGAAAATGCCAATATTTTTTTTACTATTAATTTGACATTAAGAATGAAGGAAACGAGGGCATGAAAAACATCTCCTTTCGTCTCATGCGCTTCTTTGAATGTTTGTTTGTCTTCTTGTTTCTCTTCGCGTGTTCATCTTTTCCTATTTTTCTCTTTCATCTCATGCGCTTCTTCGAATCTTTGTTTGTCTTCTTGTTTTTCGTGTGTTCATCTGTTCCTATTTTTCTTGTTTTTTGTGTTAAGTTGCTGCTACTCCTTTTGGTTTTGTTTGTGCTCAGCTACTGCTCCACCTTTTCATAGACGAGAAGATTGACCTCCTCCAGTTTTTCCAACATCCTACTAAACGACACTAATTTTACATCATTGTTAATATCAACAGATGTGTCCACTCTATACCACATGTCCTCCCTGTCAATATCAACAGATGTGTGGTCGTCACAATAAATTTCATTTGCATAATTGGAAGCTCTTACATATGAGATAGCATGGGTATCGGTTTTAATGGTTTCATGTATCAAAACGTCACCAACCATAACAAGCTTATATTTAGTATTTACCGTTGGAGTAGTCTCTGACTCCGCTAGTTGGCTGAGATCAATAAATTCATCGATAATAATACACCCCCGGAATTTAGTACCCATGTAATCAATGTCAATAATCAAATTAAGTGGAAATCGGTTAAATGTAGTTCGAAATCTTTTATTGTAGACACCGCAAGAAACGTTACGATGAAAAAATTTCGATAGATCGTGACGAAAACTATCCATTGGTCGCCCTTGTTCTTCAGCGCAAAATCGTCCTGCGAAGTTGAAAAGATGTTGTACTGATAAAAATCTTGTGATATTGTTATTGCATTTGCCTTCTTGCTGGGCATTATCTAATTCTTTTTGTAATTCGTCTTTATTAGCTACAACTTCATGGGCTGTAAGGTATTGGAAAAACTGGAATTTATCTAGTTTCGAAAGAAGGTCACCATCATTTCAATGCGGAGTTTCTTGTTGTGATAACCGCATGCTTTACAAGTTACTCAGTTTGTGTATACCCCCTACACATCTTTCTCTAAACCCTTTACGTATCCTTCCTGTCTGAGCCTATCAAGGATAAAATACAAAGCTATTGCAGAGGACCCTCCTGATCGTCGAAAATAATTCGGGAACTGAAGCCGGAATTTCCCGTGTATCAACTTTTCGATGCGATTTAAGTGCTGAACAGTCTCTTTGTGATTACTATATTCAGGGACCTGAGCAGTCTCTTCGTGATTACTATATTCAGGGACTCGCCAGTAAACCCACTTTTTGATGCGATCAGCTGAGAGTTGAAGAATCCCTTTGTGGCTGTGGCGATGACAGTGATGACCAATCTCAGGCCTCCGTCTATGAAGGAAGAAGAAATGGATTAAGGCCGTTATGGAGTCTTCTGGGATGTTGTCGTCGGAAGAGCCTGGATCTGGCAGATTCATTAACGCTCTCCTTGTAGTTTCCATTGTTAATATGGAATTTAGGGTTACGCTTAGATAACAAGTATCGTTACAATTAAAAAACCCTAGGCAAACCATATCGTAGGTATTTTCATTTTGGAGACTTGCATTAACTTCTCCCACAGTGTCTGCCATTGGTTTTTTATGTCCCCCGCCCCAGGGGATATATATGAATCGCTCAACGCAATTATTTGAAGTAATTTGTTGCAGCTTTAACAAAATCATATAATTTTGCCTATAGTTTGTATTAAACTTTTTTTGGGAATGATTTAAATATTGATTTATCTTGTTTTTTATTGGTTTATATTTTGTACTAAGACATTGTGATAATCTTGGTTCACTTATTAACAAATCATATTATTCATTTTAAAAAAGTACAATGAAGCTGAAGTTTGAAGACTATCTTTTACATATTATGCAATGTCTTGTATGATGCTTTTGTGAAAATGATATTTTAGTTAGTTATATTCATACCCTTGGTTTTTGAAGTGACGTAGGCGTGGGACTTTGTGCCCCAAGACCCGGCTGTAGGCTAACGTCAGTAGCATTAATTGGTTAGGTGTATTAATCTTGAGCATTTTAAAGTTTTTTGAATTTAGACTAAGGTTTTTTCTATAGTACATCACAATTTTTACTTAAGATTTTTTAATTATTGTTTTTTTTTAATTCTCATTGGTTCTCCCAATGTGACGTTTGCTTGAATTCATGTGCCCCAAGACCCGGCGGAAAAGTGATGTCAACAATTATTATTCCGTGCAAGCATGGAATACTGTAACTCATTATGTTTTGAAAACAGTACAACTTATAACACATATTTTTATGCTAAGGTTTTTTATTTTATACCAGGTTTTTCCCTAAGTTTTAAACTTCCACCTCTTATTGTAGAAAAATACTTTTTCAAAGGGAACCTATGACAGTGCTTGATAGATGACAACTGACCACTCTGCCATGTGAACTGCTCTGACAGCCCACGTTACTCCACGTGCTAGCCATGACCAGAGTTTGTCTTTCCATTTTGACACCTGTGAGTGACAATGAGAGTGTAGTTATTTGCATCAGTGTGTCACCCTCATTGCTCAACACTTGGATATCTACATGCGGATATCTACATGCATGTGTCTAGCACCTTCATGTCCTCTTGGCTATGCTTGTGAAATTGCTCAACACCTGGATATCTACATGCATGTGTCTCGCACCTACATGTCCTCTTGGCTATGCTTGTAACACAACCAACTAGTGGTGTGGCTTTACACATTGGGCTTTCGAATTTGGAGCTTCGAGAATGCAGAAGGGAGGGTGCTCTAGAGTATAATGACCTGGTTTACCCCAATATTCTTCCATTTCTTCTTGCTGTGTATGCACCCATTAATCTGTGTTCCGTCGATGAAATAAACCTTGTAAAACTACAATGCCAGCTCGCACACGAGCATTTGCAGCTTTGGCGATGATGCCACCGATCCCACGCGCTGGAATTATGGGATCGCGTTGAAGTATAACTTCAATATCGACAGCAACAATTTCCCTACTGCCTGTGTGGAGTGCGACCAGAGTTTAGGCATCTGCGGCTTCACGGGAATGTACAATTCATTCACCCGTGAATTATGGAATAAACACCTCATTAAGGAAGTTTAATTAATTTCTGGAGTAGTCAAATTGATGGGTAGCCTTGAAATTTGCCCGTAGTTACTGCTGCTGAGTTTTAGTTGGATTTTCATTGATTGCAATTGATTATCGATCATAAATTTTATTTCGTCCAGGAGCTCCATGCCTGCATAACATGCTGAGACTGTACACATGCCACTAATGAGAAATGTGGCCATTAAGTTTGGTGTTCTTGGTAGGTGGATGATTCATCCCCCACCGCGACTCATCCTCCTTACATTTCATTATTTTGTGTAGAGAAAGGAAGCAGCAGTGGTGGGAGGCACATTGCAGGTTCGAGTCTTGGCCACTGTCGAAGCTCTTTTTATCTCTTCTTTACCCATTTTCCGTGGTCGTCTTCGATTAACATCAAGCTCAGCCTTTTTCTCTTTCTCGATTTAGTTGTCGTAGTAGATCTATACAATTTGCGTAAACGGAGCTCTATTTTCTGAGATCTGAGAGAAGCCCAAACCAAAATAGCACGTTGATCTGTAAAATCTCGTCGATCGACGGAGAAGGCGTAACCCCAACCCTAGTCCTGGCTCTGAGAATGTCGTCCTCTGCACAGCTTCGGCTGATGTCCGACTTGAAGGCCATCGGGAATGAGCCTCCAGAGATACAATTTTTCTGTTAACCACCGTCCTGTTTTTTCATTTCTTTCTGTTGCACTTTCTTTTATTTCTGGATGTCTGTGTGTATTTTTAGGCTTATTTATTGTGTTTGAAACAGGGTGTTTTTTTTATGGTATGTTGTGATCTGGCTCTTTCTTTTATGGTATTCTATGAATTGGACCTTTGTCTTTGTGGTATTTTGTGAGATGGGTCGTTGCTATTATTGTTTCCTGTGAATTGGGTGTTTGTTTTTATTTTATTGTGTTGGAACTTCGTTTTGAGGCTGTCACGTGTTAAACTTTGGGCGTTTTTTGGTCACTTAGGGTTGTAGCGCAAGTCCTCACTCCGAAGATAATCTCTTTGTGTGGAGCGCTACCCTCTTTGGCCCGGATGAGACCTCCTGGGAAGGTAATACTAGCAATTGCCCCAAGGAAGGTGCAATAATACGCCATGAAGGTAATTGTTAGCGGGTAAGCGAGAAAAAAAAATGCAACATTAAAGTGTGCCAATGTTGAGAGAGGTGAATGGGGAACAAATATATATACTCTGTGCCAAACAAGAATTTATGGAGATCCCAACGCTATTCAGGAGCACTCTTACAATAAAAATCAGGAGCACTCTTACAAGTATTTGTTACATATAAATGAAAGCATCAACCAGTACAACCAGCCATCATTTTAAATGAAGAAGGTTCTAAGAACCAATAATGGACCCATAATCGCTGTTAGACTCATGGCTGTTACAGTGATGCAGTTTATTTTTCTATTTCTGCTCTGTTGATGGCTGACACTTTCATTGTAAACCTAATGTCCATTGAAGAAGGTTTTGAGTAGATGCTTCTGGAATTCCTGAACCAGAGGCAAGCTGAGATCCCCAACTAAGGTACACGCCTGAATGTGATAGAGGAAAGCAAGATCCTCATTATCTAGCTCCTTTGTATTGATATGAAACTGCAAACCATTGATGAAATAGAACAAATTAAACTTGATATAAAATTTTGTTTTATCATGAAAATAACAAAGCAAAATACAAATCTCCAATATTAACATGAAGCAAAGATAAAGAGAGAAAAATACAAACCCCATGTACTAATCTGAAGAAGAGAGAAACAGGTAGTCCAATATCTAGCATTACCTAACCAGCATAGCCTATTAATAAGAAAAACAACATCATTGGAAAACACATAAGAATTTCACCGATTGACCAAGAGAAGATTAAATTGACCAAGTTGCAGCAATTTCAAATGTGAAGCATTGCAAATTCCATTTTTACACATTTAGATATTGACTTTGCAAAGAGTCTAGCAAACCCATATGCATTTCCATGCAAGTCAGACAGCTATTTTTATTTATATGTTTCCTTTTAAATTCATTCTAATTTTGAGCTGCAAAGCTTAGGGTTCAAGCAAAACACCATGCATTTTCTTTTAGGTTCATTTCCAGAACCAATAGGCAGATTTATTCATAACACATAAGCCTAGGTGCAGAGCTACTAGTTATAGCTGGAGAAGACCAACTTCCACAACACAATGCAAAGGTAATCAATGATTCAGACCACTCTAAACCATAAACACTGCGCATCATTGTCTGCTCTTTAAATTTTCCATTTTTCCAATAGGCCTAGCATTCAATCAACTTGGGAAGGTCAGTTAGATACATAATTGGAAGAATTGAAAATATCTCTTCTGAAATGGAAAATTATTACATAAACAAACTTACATCTTTTGAGTGAAAGGGTGGTCGAAGTATGAAATGTTCAATAGCCAATGCATTCATCGACTTCTCTCCAACATTAAGGACTATGTGTAACCCTCCCATCATAGTATTCATAGAAATTAAATGACTGCAAAACAGTGGCAATATGAAATTCTACAAATTATTTCATAATCTTATTTCCTGATATAGGCAACTACTACTATAGGAAAGGAGCAATAAAGTGAATTGATTGCATTCTTCATTTTTGGTTGCCATACCTCGCGCATGAGTGAAACAACCTTCTGAGGGGTGCTTGGTATTCGATGTTCAACAAAGGCCTAAAGTTTCTCAAGTGTAAAAGTTAAATTTGTATTAGTCACAAGAAGATGCATCCTAAAGTGAAGATCAGCTGTTTAGCAAGGAATAGACAAAAACTAGGAGAGCCCATTAATGAGTTTGTTGTGATAGCAAAAAAAAGAAGCTATAGATGTAAATCAGGGGTTATGTTACCATCATACATGCATCATGCAGGCATTGTGAATGTTGATCGAAAAGGATAGCTTATGCTGATATGTGAAGCCCTTTACATCTCCAGAACACAGTTTGCTCACAAGAAATCTGAAAAGCAGAGACTTATAAATTAGGCCAAACCTAAAAATGACTAAATGAGAATGGAAACATTGTAAGGGATTCTAATTGACCTTTCAATGATCAACACAAATAATCAAGATTGTTTACAGTAAAGGAATTAGTACAGGTGAATGATTTGGCCAAATAACATTTAAGAGATGTTTATTGGTATTCCAATAAAGTGACAAACACACCTCAATATTTTGAATAAAGAAGCACAGCTTGGGAGCCGACCCAAGCCAAATGAGACTGCAGAGATATCATGGAAATGTTTGTATGGACCAATATCTCTCATAATTGATTCAGAACAAACAGCATAAGGATCTTTGAAATGTATTTCTTCTAAATATTCCATAGGTATTTTACAATTTAAAGTGCTTCTCGAGCCATAGCTTTTTGGGCTTTACACTAAAAAACGTTGACCGTGAAGCTATTGATGATGTCTCCTTATTGGTTTCCAACGATGGCCTTGCTAGCTTCAAAAAAAAACTCATCAAGCACTTTCATGGGGTCGTAAGATTCTTGGAAGGTTTCGAGCTATGTTTCCATTTTAACAAGTATGCTCATCCCCCTTTAAATGGAAGTGCCAAGAAAGTTTACATATATTCAAAGATTTCAAAGAAAAGGGAATCAACAACAATAAACAAAAAAACAATAAACACCAAACACCAAATACTATTAATTTTGTAAATTTGTCATATTGTATTTAATAGCTTGCCTGAGATATGTTCATATAAAAACCATAAAACCTAAATGAGCATAAACCATATTTGAGTAGGTCTCATAGTAGCATCAACACTAACACAACTATGTCTTATTGATTTGATATTGACAAATTACAAGTCAAGAAAATGTATTATGAGTTGTGGAAGGAACTTTGACAACAACAATAGAATACCTTCCTTGATGTGTGTTCTCTCATACAACTCATTTGTGAGTTATTTCCATGCACGTTTACATGTAATCTTAATGCCATCTCATAGGAAAAGTGTTGCAACTATAAATTGTGTTTCATTTTATAACTTTACATTACAATACTTCATTATACCATGGCATATAAAATCATAACATGAAAATAAATATGGAAAATTTAAAAATAATTATTATTACATGTATACATTTAAACCATGAATAAAAGTGTTTTTCGTAATATAAAATTGTCATAAACATTGAATAATGATGATGAGCTATGCTAACCAAGTTAGAAGGTGGTATTGTTTCTATACTTTGATGACTTGTAAGTATAACATTTGATCTTGAAGGAATATGATCAAGTAGAGAAGAAAACATTGCAATTTGAGCAACAAGGTATGAAAAGAGGTTCGTACAAGTTCTAGACATAAAAGAATTAATTAAAAACATGTATGTTTGAGACTCAAGATTCAAGTGTAGAGAGGTTCGTACAAGTTCTAGACATAAAAGAATTAATTAAAAACATGTATGTTTGAGACTCAAGATTCAAGTGTAGAGTGCTCATATGCCTTACCCAAGGGATTATGCAATAGAATCTCAAATGAAGAATATGTTAATGATCCATAAAACATGCCGAAATGAGTTAATGTTGTGATTATGAAATAGAATACATATCACTAAATCACTAAACGTGTCAAAATTATTTAATGTTGTATTTGTAAGGTTTTTACAACTTATTATTTAATTATTGTTTTATTTTCACATCTTATAGATCTATAATTAATTATTTATGTTGAAATCCAATTGTACATATATTACTTAGAGGTAACTACTCAACCTATTGATAGAGATGAAATCTCATGTGAATCTAAAATATTATACATCCTTCAAAAATGTTTGTGATGAAGCAGCGATAGAATCATACCCTACTATGTATAGAGAATATGGTTAGGAGTAAATAGGCCCTTGTCCAACCAATGAAAGCATGATGTTGTTACTTCCTTTAGTTGGGTCCAAGTCTTCATCATGGCATGATGCCCCTTAAAAGTGGGTTGCGTGCATGCACTTGCATAGATGTTGGAACCAAGTGTGGGTTTTGGATGAATTTGGTGGAATATAATCTTGGATACTCCTGACAAAATATGCAAATTCTGCTCATGTATATATCGTGTAAGGGTGAAGATATCCAAATGACACCACCTGTAATACATATTTCAATCAGAATTGAAAATGTATAATAAAATAAACTCTATAAGGCCTATAGAGTCCAAAAAACAACATGAATCGATTAGATTAGATGTGAGTGAAAAATTAAAGGACATCCAAATCACAATCTTGGATTGAATGCCACAACAAAACCCTCATATTTGCTAAATAATCTGTAAAGTTATTCTAGGGGTTGAATGTTCTCTTCCAAATACAAGCTTGGCCTCACAACGATGGGATAGCACAAAAATACCTTTTAAAAGTGGATGATGTTCCAAGGACTGATAAATAACATTCCAAAATAGTACAAGCCTCTACATAATGTGAGAAAACATTGGAGTAGGACTGTATAGAGGAAATGACCTCATGGTGAATATGCAAGTTTGTAAGGTGTCAAAATGTGGATCAATCCTTTTGATGTTGTATGGATGCCCCAAAATATTGATATTATACCCCTGATCCATTCATTTTTGCTATAGAAATGCTCCTTTCATGCTGCCTAGATCTCAGTCTTATGGGGAAAATGCTACAATTGTTAGCTTAGCTAATAGTTTGACATCGTTAACCAACTAATCGGATTGTTTTAAGGATGCTGGTACAGTGGATCATGACAAGTATTATTGTTGAAGAGCATATCCCCATGGTTTAGGATCAATGCACTCTTATGCAAGTATTATGGTTGAAGGACATATCCCGATGGTTTAGGATCAATGCATTTCTAAGGGATTAATCACTATTTTTTTTATATTTGAAGTTTATTTTGGACCAGCAAACCTATCCCTATTGTGATAAACTTTAAAATCATGTATACATATCACTCTTAGGCAAATATTACTTTTAAAGCTATTTAGAAAAGGCCTTCAACTGAGCACTATAGTTAGTTACATATTTATAGCAATTGGATATGTAAATGCAAAGGGAATTAACCCAAGATTAAAAATTATTACATTATAAAACTGTTCGAATGAAGAATCTTCTATATTGTATTTTATTCTATATTAAAGTGCTTTAGCCCTTAGGATGTTGGAGAAAATAAATGGTTTACATAGGAAGCACAATGGTTACTTGGCACCTAGGTGCTCTATAAATTGCATTGATGATGATGTGAGGATATTTAGTATATAGTTGTAATCTTAATGCCATGCTTATTCAATTATGAAGTTAATCCTCATGCAAGGGTTAACATCCTTTTATTCACAACAACGCTATTCAGTTGATGGAAATGTAGCTGCAATATCTTTGAGAATCCGTTCTTTTATATCTTTTAGTTATTTAGCTGGAATAGATGCGTCTTTGTACCTAGTACTTGGATTCTCCTCGACACACCTAGTGTGAACATGGCTGGCACTGCCTACTCGTTATGCTGACACGTGAATGCACGAGAAGCAGAAATGATAAATCTTCAAAAAATAGGACAAAAATTCCTAATAAGCATGGAGTTATGTTTGAGCCATCATCTTTGTCAACTCATAACTGGGAGGGAAAAAGTGCAAGTAGCAGGAGGAATAAAGCTTTGACAGTAAGTAGATTTACACAAAGAATTAAACAAAATTGATTTTGGTTTTCCATTGCAGATGTTACTGAACTGCCAAAGATTCCATGGGGTCAAGTTGGAGATTATCTCTTTGCTTCAAGGCATGCAATGAACACAAAGAAGTAGATTTAGTTAGGTTAGTAATAACTGTTCAAACTTTAATGAATAAGTTGAGAAAGGAAAACTCTAAGATACTGTACAATACTATATTAAGCTACTAATACTATATTTCTTAGAATTTGTGTTTACTCTCCTTAGACCTATGAGATATTGAAAAGTAAAGAAAGACCCATCTCATTAAAGTTTTTTTAGTTTTTTTTAAATAATATAATTTATAGAATTTTTATTACTCTACATAAATTAAAGTTGATTTTGGTGTGTTGAGAAATTAGTGTGCTAGGATGTTGTAGTTATTAATGTCAAGCAAATACAAGTTTGTCCATTTTCTTCTAGTATTTCTCTCTGGATAATATTTCTTTCAGTTGTTTAATGAATTTAGTTCAGACTACTCTAGTATATAAATTCTCTGTTAAAATATTGAGTAATCCACAAATAATTGAAACACTGATTTCTCAACACACCAAAATCAACACTGGATTTATGTAGAGTAATAAAAATTCTATAAATTATATTATTTAAAAAAAAACTAAAAAAACTTTAATGAAATGGGTCTTTCTTTACCTTTCAATATCTCATAGGTCTAAGGAGAGTAAACACAAATTCTATGAAATATAGTATTAGTAGCTTAATATAGTATTGTACAGTATCTTAGAGTTTTCCTACTATGTCAAGGACAAATGACAAGTTCCAGGACGCAAATGGATCTAAAAGAAGAGGCCTCCAGAATTGACTTGAAATATTTTTGCAGGAGATTGTTAAGCTACTATTTCAAGGACAAATGACAAGTTCCAGGACGCAAATAGATCTAAAAGAAGAAGAGGCTTCGAGAAAGCTAATGGAAAATATTAGAACTGTTATATAGGAAAATGACATATCTAACAATAGCCTGTGGAAAGCAGCACATTATGAACTACATTTGCATGGGTAGTCTAATTAGCATAAAATTGGAAAGGAAACAAAAAGAACAAACCACTGAATCTTGCTTTTTTAATCCTTTAGAACAATATTAATTAGCAAAATAGAAATTAACCCTCATTCGACACTCTTAACACTAAACCTTCTTGTTTCTCCCTAGATTTTGCCAGATGAGCCTGAATATTGGAGCAGCTCTACTTTTTGTTACCAACTCGCATTTAAATGCAGCAATTTTCTAATTTTTTCTATTTTGATATTATTCATAGAATAAGTTCATTT
>LPNX010375429.1:4619-42006 GCA_001517045.1 Pseudotsuga menziesii
GTCGCACTAGTGCTATGGGTTCTCTACATGGATGTCAATTTTTGTAGCTTGATTCGATCATTTAGGCCCTCAAAGGCTGCACCCACAAAAGCATATACCTTATAATTTCCCTGAAAAATAAAAAGTGCCTGTTAGGAAAAATGAAATTTGACATAGCTATGCAAATTTTCAATACATAAAAGTTATATATTTGGAAAGGTGATTCAATTTCCTACATTTCATGTTTTTTACTCAATGCAATATATTTTTCATAAGTATCTCAAAAAGTCCAAGTAAGTTGAGGGATGCCTGATTTTTCAGGTTTCTATTGCATCTAACGTGCACAAAAAGGTCCCTCATCTTCTTGCACACACCCATAGAAATTGTTCATAATTTAGAACTTGCTAGTGGATCCAGCCTTTTATATTAAGTTGTGGCACCTTAGGGAGTCCCTTCTTTAGATCAACTTCCAAACCT
Source organism: Pseudotsuga menziesii (assembly GCA_001517045.1). Lineage (NCBI taxonomy): Eukaryota > Viridiplantae > Streptophyta > Pinopsida > Pinales > Pinaceae > Pseudotsuga > Pseudotsuga menziesii. Next base: position 5,076 of record LPNX010375429.1, read on the forward strand.
ATTTTGTACCACTAGTTTTGGACATTTAGTCGACATCAAATTTTGTTAAGAAATGTTGAGCATGTATAATTATGTCATCTTGAAACCATGTCCAAATTGTAGGCCCTCATTCCAAAATACAAGCGTGCATTGGTCAAAATACTAAATCGTTGTCTATGTAGGAATTTATTTATGCATTGGTTTTAGATTTGGTTGTTGGATCTAAAATATTCTACAAAATATCGAAAATTCAACATCTAATACCAAGAGATTAGTGCATACCAATGAGCATGTCATCCTAGTATTGAGGCTTGGAAAAATTAGAAATAAAAACAAAACTAAAAACAAATGTTTTGGGTGTACATAATTTTCAAAGCCCCGGGAATATTGTTAGAGCATAAAACCCTCTCCATAGATTCATTCTCCTACCTAGGGACTTAGGTTACGATCTCATGGGTCTACTAGGTCAAATCCCTTTCAATTTGGCCATCTAAGTCACCCTAGAGTTTCCTACTAAGCTCTAGGGGTCCTAAAACTACTTCATCTACCTTTTAAAGAACTCCTAAAGTTTATTTATGGCTGGAAAATGTGCATTCCTAGATTTAGAGATTCTTTCCATGATTTTAGGAATGTTTGTGTGTAATTCTAGTTAGTGAGTAGTGCATGAGTTTCTATTCCAAAAATCATGGTCCTAACTCACCTTAATTGACCCTAAGGGCCATTTAGATATCCTAAGGGTGACATGATCTAGAACATTGTAGAAAATACTAGAACATTGTATATGGAGGTTTAACACTAAAAAGTATGGGAAAGCCAAAAGTATACAAAGTATGTATATAAGGTTAAAAAAAGGGGGAAATTATATATCAAAATTTAAGTAATTGTATTGATATATAAGAGAAATAAAAGAACGGAGTAGAAATATAAAATGGTTGGTAAATTATCATAACTAATGGAGAATTAAAAGAGAAGAACAGTGAGGAATCTGGGGCTGAGTTGGAAAGCTACACAGCCTAGTTAGATCCAATAGTTGAACTTAGTTCTATATGGTTAAGTGTAATTATCTTTATGATTATACTTTTTGAATTTATCAACAATGATTTTGTGTCTGTGTCTTGGTATTAAATCATTTTTGTTGATTTCATTTGGGTATTAGCTGCTTCACAGATAATTAAAATAATAAATGCATGATGATCTCATCTTGCTACCACTTTTTAGGCACTATTCTATGAGGTCATCTGCAGGATGATCTCATCTTGCTGTCACTTCCTAGCCACCATTCTATGAGGATGAGATCATCCATAAGAACCAATCTAATTTAAAAAGAATGGTTAATACAATAATACAAAAATTACATACATAGCCTAGACTTTGGAAATACAAAAAAATTACTCTCGCCTACATCAACTAATACCCATGGGGTCTTCACTAAGTGAAACTATGTCATAGCGCCTTCATTCATGGGACATTAAAGAATACCCCTAATTTCATTAGATATTGATAATTACCTATAAAAAAAAATTGTTGATCTCCCTCGCAATACATATTTTGAATTAAAAAACTTTATTTTAATGATATATTCACTTTTATTACTACAAACCCTTTTTTATACCCCTAATACCTAAAAACCCCCATACTCTACTCTCCACCCACCTAATACCTACAATATATTTACCTTTTTTTCATAATTAAAACCTCCTCTTTATAAATGAATATGATAAGATATTGCCCAACAAAGTGAATCCCGTGTGTTAATACCACTTTCCTCAAAACTATATTGTCCTTAGTGGCTCCGTAAGACATAACAAACCAAAGTAATATTGTCTCCACTCTAAATGTTAAGTTTTATTTTTAATAGGACAAAAAAAAAACAATAAATGTAGGTTATCTACACAATTTTAATGTATATTTATTAATTTGTCATATATATATATATATATATATATATATATATATATTCTTATGGGTTATATCATATTGCAAGTAGAAAAATCATTAAAAGTTGTATATGAGAAATATAATGTTATATTAAAAAAAATTATTTGCAATATGATTTATGTTTATGGATTAAATTGAGTAAAAAAATTGATACTAAATTTTTTAAATAAAAATAATAATAATAATAATAATATATATATATATATTCACATTAAAATTATTTTTTAATATATTTATATACATATTAACTTATTATTCATTTAAATTAAAGTTAAATTTTCTCGTACATACTTATAGTACCATAAATAGTAATGCCTTTTACACCTTTTTACCATTCTAACTATCTTTGAAAAAATTGTATACTTACAAAGTTACAATACCATAGACTGTAATGCCTTTTTACAATGTTAAGTATCTTTAAAAAAAAATGTAGAAAATATTTTATTAATAAGAACTCTCCATATTAATAAACTTTAATATACTTGCATGATGTTGAGGATATTTACTAGCCTTAGCATCAATTGGGTTGAAATAAATAAAGTTACGATTAGCTTTATCATCATTTGGGTCGAAAAAATAAAGTTATTGGGAAACGATCATCATTTTGGTTGGAATAAAAAAGTTATTGGTAAACGATAGCAGCTAAGGTTTTTTTTTAAGGCAAAGTATAGTGATCCTAAAATACTGCCAACTATGATGCTTTCAAATTTAACTAAAATTATTTAAATTTAAAATTTTGTGAAAATTGTTTTCCATGGTATGGTTCATGAATATAGCTAATGATTTCAATTTCATTTTATTGATATTCATGTAAAATTGTTATTTATATGAGCTTCATTTTTTCTCATAAATTTCAGCCCTATATTGACATAATTGTTATTCTTATGATTTTCATTTTTTTTCATATTTTTATGATCGAAAAATTCAGCATTTTCTTTTGTTTTATATGTTGCAATGGTTTGTTTTTTCTATTTTTACGATTTGAAAAATAGTCTTTTTTTATGATTTTTAAGGATATAATTACGCCGTAAGGCGTTTCAGGGACTCTACTCCCCGAAATTTATGCAATTTTTGTTTTTATCCGTCGATATTTTCGTCCGACAATTCGAATAATTTCCATCGTTGATCTAGGTGCACAGTGGCACATGTCCCATCACCATCAGTGTTAGTGAAGAAAGTGGTTTTGGTTTAGAAGCACCGACGGATTTAAACACCGTGCAGTATTATCATGGCTCTGCTTTCCCTGGAGTGCAAATATGTTATGGAGGATTGCATTCAGGAATGGAAAACCGTTGAGAATAATTTCAAGTTGCAGGCACATGTGCCGGCTACCAGATTCATTTACGAGCTCTGCTGGACCCTGGTAATTTAAAGTACTTAAAAACTTACTGTTATTTCATTTGTTAATGACCCCATGGTTTGCACTGTGCAGTCACTCCATTATAGGGAAAAAATCAAATTTATGCTGAGCCTTTTATTAGTTTGATCCTAAGCACCTCTTAACCCCGACTGATATACACCCCTGGAATATATATCATTTCCTACATATGATTTTGGATGTTATGCTGGATTTCTTTTGGCAAGATATGGTTATGTAGACTTCTTAAAGTATCATGCGAAAGATAATTTTTTTCTATGCTTAATGGAAACCTCTAATCAGCCTGTGCAAAACAACCCTATCTAAGCTAACCTACAATGAAATGCTACTTAAGTTTTTGCTGCTCCAAAACGCATTCTGTTGAGATTTTCATCAAGCCAAAATGTGACATAGCACGCTCATACATTCTTAAGTGGATTACACATTCAACTTCAGATAGATTGTATGAAAGTAACCGTAACCAACGGTTGTTTGACACAACTTCAAATTAATCAAGGAAATTACGCAGTCTTTTTTTCTTTTAAAGAAAGATTGTGCTGACAGTGTTTGCTAAGCTGTTGGATTATCGTGTTTGGAGCTTTAGGGTTTTCGGACATGGGATCTGTCATGGAGAAGAGCGCGGAATGGTATGTCATGGAGGAGGGCGCGGAACGCTATTCGCTTGCGCTGCAACCAGATTTTCGCAGAATGTGTAGCTAGAAACATACCCATGACGAAAATACAGCTTGGGATGTGTGTTTTAAATAGCATTCTTTTAATATAGTCGTGACAAAAATACAGGTACGTTCTTAACATATGTGCGTTTTGAATATAGCTGTTGTCAAATTAAATGAGTCACTTTATTGATGGTATACTATTTCTTCACAATATAAGTGAACAGGAAGTTTCACAAAATGATTAAAAATCTTTGGAAAGACTTAACCCTATAAATGTTTTTGGTTTGGTTTTCCAAAGTTAAGTATTTAACTATTTGTGTCATAGAAAAGATAGGATCAAACCCCCTGACAGTTACAGTAGGTTAAGTTGCCTATCATGATACACTACTATTTTTCTTTGAAATTCTTGCACTTCCATCCTTAGCTTCACTTAGTGCAATTCATGTCTTTATTTGAATTTTAACAGAGGTTGTCCATTAATTTTCCTAATTTTTGGTCCTCTTCTATTATTTTCAGGTCACTCGATTTCCAGAATCCTGTTGCAAGAATATAGCAATCAGATAGGGGAAAGCCCCCAAAATGAAACCTACAAGCCTTTGGTTGCAAGAAGCAGAATTGACCCTCTTAATCATTTTAAATGATACAAGAGTGGTTACAACTTCGAGAGCAAGCATTACTGGGGGTAACTATCATCCATACACTGCTTTGAGTTTTAAGTTGCCTTGTCGGAGTTTGTAAATTGAATATAGGCATCCCCTTAAATTACTGCACGTTGTAATCTTTGTATGAAAATGCTTGTATCATTGCAGTCAATTGTTTTCACTGGCATATATGGATATGCTATTGCAGCTGCATGGATCATTGCTGGTCTGGTTTATGGAATTTTCCTGACAGTCAAATATTGTTGTTGCAATAAGAATACGATGAAGGGTCCATTATCAGCCTCATTCAAATCGATACTATGTATGGCCATTCTGGGTTGTCATCCTCCTCACCATAGTTTCCATGTAAGCTTTCCATGTATGATTGCCCTTAAGCTACTGTCAAAGGCCTTGTCTTTCCCTTAATTCCTTTACTTGATAAAATGTTTGTTGTTTAATTGAAAGACTATTCTTTAAATGGAGTTTTAGGACATTAAGATGAGATTGAGGTTTCTGCATTTTTCAACAAGAATGTTTTAGGTCTTACAAAGAGTTAAATGTGCATACAATTTTAACATTTTTCTCTTCTTAAAGGATTTGTTTGTGTTTCTTTCACAGAGTTTCACTGCCTTAGAGAAGATTCTGTGTATTACAACTCTTGTTTATATCAAAATGAGATATATTTATATTTTTAATAAATTTGAAGAGGACAGAGGAGGGTTTACTACTTTTGTATTTTCCTTTAATGGTTATTCAGAAGTTTAAGGAACATAGGAATAGGTTTTATTGCAGAAGTACTTTTCTCATTTCTAATTACCAGCAATGGAACTGCAGTATTACTTCTGGATTTGTTCTTGCGGGAAACACCCAACTCCATACAAGCATAAAAAGGGTGGAGAAAACTATTGTAGAGGCTACTCAAAGGGCCACAGACACAATCTATAATGTGACATCTTCTATGAAGGCAATGCAGGATCAGTTGCGACCTTATGACAAGAATGCTTATATGTGTTTGAATACAACAGCAAAAAGACTTGACATGGAAGCATCAAACATACATGACAAGGTCTATGACAACAAACATGCAATCGACATCGTCTTAAGAATACTGTAAGATTATTTTGCTCTCAACTCCTAAAGTTTATAGGTTTGGCTTAAGAATTTTTGTCACAATCCTTTGCTGTTAGCTTCAAAAAATTGCTGGATTTGCATTTCTCTAGGAAAAAATTGAATCTTTTCAATGAAACCAAGGGTTTGATGTATATTTGTTATTGATTTTGCAAAATATTGTAACTACCGTTCTTGTATCCGTCGGTTTGGCTCTTGTGATTTTTGCAATAGGTAATTATTTTAACTCAAAGTAGTATATTGTCTATCCTGTTTTTTAAGATTTAATTCCTTAATATTTTTTAATGAATGGCCCGAATTCAGTACAATGTTTCTTCAAGATCCCTTGATAAAAGAAATTAAGGAAGGTGAGCATGACTTGTTATGTAATTCTTCTTTTGCAGTGGTGCCAGAACTAGAAGAAAGAACGTGGTGGGATGAACATGCAATTATTGTGAGTGACGATGAAGAGAGTGTGCATGATGAAGATGATTGCAGTTATGATGATAGAGACTCGGGAGCCGACCATAGCGCTAATGCCAAGTCAGTCGTTTCCTAGTGCCTCGGTGCAATCAGATCGATCTCTTCATCCTTGGGCAAATAAGAGCTCTAACAGGGGAATCCTAAGGATATTTTTAACACGGAAAGCCATTGTTTGTTTCTGAATATTTATATGATTGTTTGCTACACTTTTATGCAATGGAAACCTTAGCCTCTTATCTTATAAAAGAAAAAAATCCAAACACTAATCTCTATATTTATTATGCATGAAGCTTTGGTGATAACTAGACTGATATTAAATCTGGTGAATCACATCTGTGAATGACAATTTGAATTTGTTGTATATAATTCTTATTGGTTGAATACTAAATTTGGGAGATTTTCGATGAATTGATGACTGAGCATTGCAGGTGGATGGATGCCAATCTTTTATGTTTGCACTATTTTTCTATTAGTTGAATTAAAGGCTTTGGCAAGGAAGCAGAGGTGATTCTGAAACTGATCTTTTGCTGTCAATACTTTGAATTTGAAAATGATCTTTTGTTGATCTCAATACTTTAATTTGTAATTTATATGGGGTTGAAAATCCTACATGTTGTACCTGTACCTGCATCGTCCACTGCGTTGTTCTTTCAAAACAATTTCTATCCTATCCCATGTAGATTTCTATCAAGAATTCAGAGATACAAGAACACACACACTGATTTATACAGATATATAGAAGGATTTATACATTGATTTGAGGTGTTCAGAGATTTCAATGGCAAGCGTGAGGATGGTGTTTGGAATCCTTTTGATGATTGCAGCATCATTTTGTGATGTTGTGCAAGGATTGGGAGTGAATTGGGGTACAATTTCCATGCACCCACTTCCTCCATACATCGTAGTACAGCTGCTGAGAGACAATGGTATCAAGAAAGTGAAGCTGTTTGATGCAAATCTTGACACCATGAAGGCTCTGGCACTCAACAACCTCGAAGTCATGGTGGCCATTCCCAATGAGATGCTTGAGGTGTTGACCCTGGATTCTCAAGCTGCTGACAACTGGGTTGCCAAAAATGTGACCAGATATACTTTTCCTGGTGGGGTTAATATCAAGTAAGACGTCCCATATTTATCATTGAATCTCGTTTGTGTTTAATTTTCAGAGCTGTGTTTAGAATGGATTGAACATGTGGGTGCGTAATTGCTAGGCTTGTAAGTAATGGGTCTTGAATTTTATCCATTAAGGTAATACCATTTCTCAGCTCTTAACTACACATCATTTAGATTTTTGAAGTAGATAGTAAGTACTGTATTAGGAAATATTTGCAAGTATGTGTGTATTTCTAATCTGAACTTGCATCGCCCACTATACAGTCTTGTATTCTTATTTTTATTTCAAGTTCTTGAAGCCATTCTTGTATATCTTTTGGCCCTTATACGATCCACTTCTGCATTCCAAACACCCTTTCTCTATGCAGGTGTGGCTTCTCCTAAATGTAAAGGTAGTCTTTGATCCCTTGTAAGTAGATTATATCAGTTTTTGGACTGGAAGGTTTTACAGAGCTTACAGTCTTTAGTTTCATGATACAGTAGTTCGTAACAAAGTTAGAGTGTGAAGAAGCTTCATACATCCAAGGTACGGGCATATAATATATATAAGCTCATATAAGCTCATTTGAGTTATACAGTGAAACTACTATCCAATATATATATATATATATGGTTGTTGAGTACGAGAAAGATAAAAAAGAGTTAGTCTAATAAATTTTTCACGGTAGTCATATAATTGCTTTTGTCAAATTAAATACTTCTTCAGACCATATATATGATTATGAGTGGAAAGAACGCTTTCAGGACTAGCTATCACACCATTTTTTCCTATCAAATTTCAAATCCCCTTATGTTTTTTTTTAGGATGTGGAGTAGACTTTTTTTGAAGAATGTGGAAAGCTTATACGTCACAGAAACGAGAATTCTAAGTGCAGGATGGAAGATGATGGGTTCTGATCAAATCAGGACTGGGATTGGATGAGATATAAACTACATATGATAACCGAGATTGCGTCTTTCTACACTGTTCCTCGATCCCACAAATATTTTTCGAAATTGACAATTTCGGGACCAAAACTTGCAAAGTAGAAAAGTTATTGGGTTGTTGGTTTGCCATTCCACATTTCTGGTCACTGTGCTTGTCACAAGTGTCAAATATTTTATGATTCTTACGTGAACGAGTCTTTATAATTGTTTACAGCGCTGTGGTAATAAGATTATTATTATTGTTTCTAATTTTATTTTTATGATAATGGTATAGTAAAACCTTAATCATACATTTTGGGCATTAAAACTCGATGGTAAACCTAGCTTAGCTTAGCTTGCAACACGGCGTTGTTATTGCACCCCTAGGTACAATTGCTAGTTACTAACCTTAGCATCAATTGGGTTGAAATAAATAAAGTTACGATTAGCTCTATCATCATTTCGGTCGAAAAAATAAAGTTATTGGGAAACGATCATCATTTGGGTTGGAAAAAAAAAGTTATTGGTAAACGATAGCAGCTAGGGTTTTTTTTAGGCAAAGTATAGTGATCCTAAAATACTGCGTTTTCACCTCTTTAACTAAAATTATTTAAATTTAAAATTTTGTGAAAATTGTTTTCGATGGTAATATGGTTCATGAATATAGTTAATGATTTCAATTTCATTTTATTGATATTCATGTAAAATTGTGTTATTTATATGAGCTTCATTTTTTCTCATAAATTTCAGCCCTATATTGACATAATTGTTATTTTTACGATTTTCATTTTTTTCATATTTTCATGATCGAAAAATTCAGCATTTTCTTTTGTTTTATATGTTGCAATGGTTTCTTTTTTCTGTTTTTACGATTAAAAAAATAGTCTTTTCTTATGACTTTTAAGGATATAATTAGTTTGAAATGATGGTTGTCCCGAAAATTTCAGCCTTTTCTTTTGTCTTATATGATACAATGGTTTCTATTTTCTTGTTTCTACGATTAAAAAATAAGTCTCTTCTTATGATTTTTAAAGATATAATTAGTTTGAAATGATGGTGGGGACATAGAATTCATGCTAGATATCAAATAAGAGAAGTACTAAGAACCATTAAGATGGAGCTTCTGTCGAATGCATAACTGGAGTGACCTTGCTAGTTGGGTTTGATCATTAATAGCAAGTATCAGCCAAACTACTTCTTACTGAAATTAGCTTAAGTGAACCCAAGCCAAACACCATAGAGTTGTGTGGAATTTCAAGTGCTTGTTTCACCGTAGGTGATTGACACCATAGAGTTGTGTGGAATTTCAAGTGCTTGTTTCACCGTAGGTGATTGTCATATTGCATTGCCACCCAACCTTAGACAATGGCATGTCATTGTCTCCATTGGGCCAACAATTAAACGACAGATTGCCTAATATATGACAATATTCTCGCCTATCACAGTATCAATCACGCCATCCTTCACCCACGTCGGCAACACCCACCAATTTATCTCATCCTACTCGACTCAACTCAACATCCCTTGATCCTCTTAGCTATCCAAGAAGCTAATACACCATCATGTCTGTCTCAAACTTAACAAACCATATTTTAAGACGAAAGACAATTGGGATTTCCACCAGCGTAGATCCAAATCCTAGGCTCTATCAAGCGCTGAGAGGGATCAAATCTCCCAGGGTGCAAACCTCTTCTCAGGTATTGCACTCAAGCACTCAAGGAGGTTTGCACCACCGGAGATTTGATCCCTCTCGGCTCTTGATAGAGCCTAGGATTTGGATCTACGCTGGTTTTTGCACAAAGTTGAAGTCTATGTTTTGAATTTCTGGACAATAAGGCTTATATGGCTTTAGCCAGAGCTTGATTGATGGGTTTAGCCAGTTGCCGGATGATGTGATGTGAAGGATTTCACGGTCTTGCAGCGGATGGAAACTATTCTTCATCAGGCGATGGATTGCCTCGAGGAAGAGTTTAGGGCACTTTTGGAGAAACATAGTAATGCAGTGAATCCAGATTGTCTGTTGGATTCAGCATCCGGGCCTTCCTTTAACTCGAGTCGTGACGAAAGGGCGTTTCAGAATTTGGCAGATGATGAGAAGGAGGAGGATGTGCCTGTTGCACAGCCGATTGGTGACTTGAATTTTACAATTGATTCGATGCCTTCTAAGATAGTTAATCAGCTAAGTGAAATTGCTGTGCGCATGGTGCGAGCCGGATATAGGACAGAGTGTTGCCAAATTTATTGTATGATCAGGAAATTGTTTTTGGAAGAAAGCGTGATTAGGCTCGGTTTTGAGAAGTTGAGTATTGAGGAGGTACAGAGGATTCAATGGGAGCTTCTAGAGGTCGAGATCTCGAAATGGATGCAGGCTTTAAAAGTCTCAGTGAATGTGTTCATGTCGAGTGAACGAATACTCTGTGATAGAGTCTTTGTGGATCTTCTTTCTGTTTCCGAAACCTGCTTTGGAGAGCTTGCAAGAGGGGTTATGATCCAATTCCTCAATTTCGGTGAAGCTGTTGCAATTAGTCGGAGGTCTCCTGAAAAGCTCTTCAAAATTCTCGATATGCACGAGACTTTATGGGAACTTATTCCCAAAATAAATTCGATATTTTCTGGTGAAGTTTGTTCAGCATTGAGGTGAGAAGCTTCTGCAGTCTGGTTGCGACTGGGGGAAGCAGCCCGAGGAAGCTTTTTAGAGCCCGAGAATGCCATTCAGGGGGATTTGGCCAAGAATCCTGTACCTGGAGGGGCAATACTAAAATTAAAATAATTTGAACTTGGATATCAGCCACATAATGCAAATTTAAAATTCTGAATTGATTGTCCATTAGCAAATTTAAAATTTTTACCTGGGTTTATTGTTGTTGTTTGCTGTCGCAGTGGTTGTTGATGTTGTTGGATCAAGGTAGCTAGGATTTGGATGTAGTTTGTGATACTTCTTGCTATTTATATAGTTGTTGTTTTTTTTTTTCTTCTAATTTTCTATTTTTTTTAGCCGACATAACATTGTAACTTTACTTCTAATTTTTTTTTCTATTTTATTTTAATAGCTGACATAACATTATGTAACGTTCCGTAACCTCGACTCAATAATCGCAATCTCAAGTAACTAATTTTACAACTAAGAAACTGAGCAAGATGGAAATTTAATAAAAATGAAAATAAAAATAAATTCATGTGGATGTGGATCCATTTGTAGAGGAAGGAGGAAACTAACATTTCCTCATCATCTTTGATGGTTAACTTACAAGATCTTTGATGGTTAACTTATAAGTGACAATGCATTTAATGCAGTGTTGTTAAAGCATTGAATTGCTTCTTTTCAACCCTAGAACATATGGTGAGTTTAATCATCCAGCTACATAAATCGTAACAAACTTTTTACTAATTTTTATGGGAGAGAAATGGGCAGAAATATATATCATTATAAACGTCAATATTGCTTTTACAAGGGCATGTGCATCCGATATTCAATTTTCAGTACAGAATGCACTAAGAGTCAATTTACAGAACGCACTAAGAGTCGAACCTGTTACCTCTAGTAAGCTTCCAACACTCTATTTATGTCCCTGGCCCTTCTCTCTATCCTTTATGACAGCCTGCAGAGGATATTTCATAACCGTGGTGAATTCCTGCACCTCAGACAGATCAACCGTCTCACCCGGCTTGCATTCCCACGCGAATTCCTGAACAAGTCGAGCGACGATGAGATTTAAATGGAGCATAGCCATCCCTAAGCCTGGACACACCCTCCGCCCTGCGCCGAACGGCATCATTTTTATCTCCTTCGTCCCTGTCAAATCCACTTCTACGCCCTCATCCGTAAACCGCTCCGGCCTGAATTCCGATGGGTTCTTCCACACTCCAGGATCCATCGCCATGCCCGCCAAATAGAAATTGACGGACGCGTTGGCGGGGACCTCGTAGCCGGCAAGCTCGCAGGGCCGAGTGACGGCGTGGGGAAGGACGAAGTGCCCGGGAGGGTGGCGTCTCAGGGTTTCCTTCACCACGGCCTCAAGATAAGGCATCCGCTGAAGATCGTCTTCCGCCACCGGTTTCCCCCTCCCGGTGACGCTGACGATCTCGTCATATAATCTGGCCTGGACATCTTCACGGATCACCAGATTAGCCATCAACCATTGCAGGGATGTCGTGGTCGTGTCGGTGCCGGCGGTGATGAATTCCGAGCAGAGTGTCACGAGCTCATTATCGTCCAGCCTTCGGCCACCGTCCACTGTCAGATTGAGCAGCGTGTCCACATACGCCCCGCCGGATGGAGGCTGCGCATCGCGGCGCTTGTTTATAAGAGGAAGCAGGGTTTCCCACTGTCTCTGACGGATCTCTGTCATCCGTGCCCGGCGCCGCCGTAAGAAGAAGCCCGGAATCGGTAAGGCTTCGTCCAGACCCCCGCCGCTCAGGAGGATTTCCCGCAAGACGCCCTGCACGGAAATCACAGTCTCCTCGTCCGGCTTGCTGCCGAAGCACATGCACAGGAGGATGCATAAGACCGCTGTTCGAAACTGCTCCACAACGCTCACTGTTCCCCCGTTGCGAGCCGCCTCGTTTCTCAGGTTTTCCATCAGGCGCCCTATGCCCCATTCCCTTACCTTCCCAAAGGCCTTCATCGCCGAAGGGCTCAGCGCTTCGCTTACCAAATTCCTGCGCAGGCTCCGCCACAGCGGCCCGTAGGCGGCCGAATTGATGCTGTGCTGATTGCTGGTGAAAATTTTTCGCAACCCGCGGGCGGGCGGGCGGTCAGCGAAGACGGAACCCTTTTGTATGAGCGCCTGGTGGGCAAGCTCGCGGGTAGCGATCATGAGCATAGGACGGGAACCGAGCCACAGAGTGAATATCGGGCCGTATCTCTTATGAAATTTCTTCACTGACCTCTCGAACCCGCCGTCGGAAAATCTGAGCTGAAGGAGGTTCCCTACAAGCGGCCATGCCGGGGGTCCTGGCGGGAGGTTCCTGTAGAACCAGATCCTCCAGAAAAGCAGTCGGATGAAGAATAAGGAAATTACGAAAACGAGAACAGGCTGGAGAAACGAATTGAGTCCAAGCGGAATCGCCATGAAAATTCGAACGGAAGGTTTTCAAGCAATATCTGATCTGCGCCGAGTTTATACTTTTCAAATGGCGGAGATCCCTGTGCGGTCCTTATTCCCGTCGTCACAACGAAATATCTCTAAAATTTAAAATTTAAAGTTTAATTCAGTCCACAAAAATATATAAATCTATGAGATGTACTATCTTATCCTATAAATTTTATGAATTTTTAATTTGTTTTTTTTAATTTATAATAATCAATCATTTATTTCAGACTCTTTTTATATCCCGTACTAAATTTATAACTTGAAAACGGAATTGAATTTTTTTTGTTAATTCGTAATTTTAAAAGATCTAATAGCTATTAATTTACAAGAATAAAACCTTTTAAATATTAATTATTTGTTACTAATATATACATTTAACTGTTTGTTTATTTACCAATTTAAAAAATAGTCATGCCTTCCAGACTATATATGCTTGCGCCTCATAAATAGAATATTCCAATAATTAAAACAAAAATAGGGACTGCCAAAGTGTCAGGTCCAAGTCCAAGTGTCAACCAAACTTTCTTTTAATTGGTTGCGACCTCATAAATAGAATATTCCAATAATTAAAACAAAAATAGGGACTGCCAAAGTGTCACGTCCAAGTCCAAGTCTCAACCAAACTTTCTTTTAATTTGGGAAAGAATGGTTGGTTATTTAAATGATTATATATAAATTTTATTAAAAAATTAAATTCAATTTCAATAATATAGTTTGGAGTGTAATATTTTCTTTTTTCAATTATTTTAAGATTTTAACTTTTTTTAAAATAAAAAAGAAATTCAAAATAAGTCCATATATATATATATATATCAAGAAATTCTATTGATAAAACAAATTTTAGATATATATTTTATAAAACTTTATCGATAGAAACAAATTATATATATATATATTTTTATGAGTCTTTAATAGTAAAGATTTTAAAGAAAGCCTAAGCGAAAATTAACTTAAAACACATACAACTATGAATACTGATTTCCATGATTAAAAAAAAAAGGCAAGCAAATCAGGGTTGGTTTTATATATAAATAAAACCAATCATCATCATTATTACATATATTTCCATAATAAAAAGAAAAGTGAAACAAGCAAATGATAGTTAGTTATTTATAAAGTTAAATTATATATAAGAAATTTATTTAAAAATTATATAATTGAATTTTAATAATATAATTTTGATTATAAAATTTTAATTTTAATAATTTTAAGATTTTAATATATTTTAAAAAATAATATCTTATTTTCCATAAAATAAAATAAAAAATGAAGCAAAATAAGTCTATGCATACACAAACTATGAAACTCTACCTATAAGACAAATTATACAATTATATATATATATATATATATATATATATATATATATATATTCTATGAGTTTTTAACATTTTGCTTCTTACGATTTTAGACAAAACCTTTAAGCAAGGATTGACTTAGAGCACATACAATAATGAATGCTCATTTTCATTACAATATAAATATGTTTTATGATTGATTTAATTTTTTATTTAAATAATAATATTAATTAAGATTTGCATTACCCATAAGTTTACTTATGAAATTGGACAACATGTTAATATAAAATAAAATGAGATTAATTATAACTTATAGGTCCAATAATTCAAAACAACCAAAATAACATAAAATGAGATTAATTATAACTTATAGGTCCAATAATTCAAAACAACCAAAATTTTCACCCAAAATTTGATTTATCCACCTTTCACAAGCTCTCATTTGATATATTTGGCAAGTATATTGCTGTACATATTAATTAGAAGAAAAATACTTGACAATACATAATTGAGGAGGAAGGTTTAGTGATATAATTACTTGTAAAGATTGCATAAAAAAGAAATAGTATGTGAAGTTTGGGAACCTCATTCTTTATTATTCTCTACTCTCATTTCTAGATGTTCTCAACTAGATTTGTAACATCTTTACAGTGGGGATGAGCGGCCCTCTTTCTTAAGGCGCTTGTGTAGGAGGCATTCAGAGTTTAGGGGAGCTTACTTATTTGTGGGGCTTTGTTACTAAGTTTTTTTTGCATTCAGAGTTTAGGGCAGCTTACTTATTTGTGGGGCTTTGTTACTAAGTTTTTTTTTATTGCTTTTACGAAGAACCTCTTGAATGTCTTGACTATTGGGGATTTATGTTGCATCTCTATTGGGGATCTATGCTGCATCTTAAATTTCTTCAAATGATTTCTACCTATCTACCTCATCACTTTCCTTTTTTTGTGTGTGTGTATTTTATATTTTCAAGGGCTTCAAATGTGTTGGTGTTTGCTTTTTTGCTCTAATTCAGAAGAAAAGGGAAGTTGTTCATATTTCAGAACTTGCTAGTGGATTTAACCATTTATATTAATTTGTGGCACCTTACAAAGTCCCTTCTTTAGATCAACTTCCACACCTATTTTGTAGCACTAGTTTTGGACATTTACTAGACATCCACTTTTGCTAAGAAATGGTGAGCATGTGTAATTATGTCACCTTGAAATCATGTCCAAATTGTAGGCTACCTTCCAAAATATGAGAGTGTGTTAGGGGCGCTCGCACGAAGTTGGTTCCACTTTTTGGTGCCACTTAGGAAATCAGAAACGCACTTTCGAAGTGCAAATCAAGAACGCATATGCATTATTGATGGTACGTTTGGAATAACCCGAGCCCAAACACAAGGCTAAGGTTCGTGAAAACGTATCGCGTATGATATATCGCATATGCATTTTGTAATGTTGAATATCGCATATGCGATATTTAACAATATTGTTGGAAGGATTGTTAAATGATCATAATGTATGTGGAAGACACGGTTGATACCTATCCATACTAATGATACCCATCCATGCATCATGTTGGTTCCTTGCATCCATACATCATGTTGGTTCCTTGCTTCATGCTTCAATCTTGCTTCGTTAAAGGTGATGGTTCATGGGATGATATGAGTAGGGTGTATTTTTTAGGTTTTATGAAGAAACCATTGTGGAGGATATACGATCTAAAGATATTCGAAATGTAGAGATCGAAAGCCATGATTTTAGAGTAACCATTCAACAACCCTTCCATCTCACTCTCTTCTTCCACTACCTTCCCAATGAAGGTTTCCTACTTCCAACAACACCCAATCAATCAATTTCATTTTGATATTTGCATTGGATGGACTACAATAGCAAGGTCCAAAACATATCTATAGATTTTGCTAGAATTTATTGTTCATACAAAACAATATGGCATAAATGAAAAATGTGAATTATATATATTGTTCTATTCGAGTTTGTTTGAATAGAATGTTTGTGCCAATATTGTAATCTCAGAAGGAACAAGATCAATCATATAATTTCTCATAGCCTCCATAGTATAATGAGCTTTGAATGACACTCTTTTCATCCTTCCTACTCTTTCCAACCTTCCATCAACTAGTAGATAGGCAAGCCTAAATTTTTCTTCATTAACATATGAGCTATTAATACACAATAATCCATTTGGTATTGTATCATGAATTCTTCCAATTAAATTATATCTGGATAGAACAAGGAATGTAAGAGGACTCATAAATGTTTCTTACATACCATAAGATATTTAGTGCTTGTAAGTTGAGCGGCAGTATGTGCAAAGGGAAATAATGATCAATGCTATTAAATAATAACAAAATAGTGATATTATCTCCACAAAGTAGTATGTTAACATTGCATAGTACATATGGCTAATAATGGATCTCCACAACGTGCCTAGAAAATATACACAAATGATACCACATATTACCCTTGATAAAAAAGCATGCAATATAGTGTTTCTTACTTTTCAATATCGCATATGCGATATTGAAAAGAAAAAAGAAAAATAAAACAGAGGCCGCAGGCCCCTCAAATTTCATTTACACAAGATCAGGACAGCGAAAAACCGCAAGGGCGAAATAGCTCAAGTGCGATTTGCATTTTAGCTTTTCGAGGTCGAGTTCGAGGTGGATTACTCCAATGGCAGGTAAATGCTAGATTATCCTTTTCACTTAGTCTTCCATTCTTTAATTTTTTCCATAATTTCATTGTTTTTATAATTATTTTAAACAAATTTAAAAAAAAATTGAATGTTCAATCAAATAATGATTAAAAGTAAAATAACTTGTAGTTTTTTGTTTAAATCTTAACAGACAACACAATGTGGAAAACCCACCCTCTAATAACCCACAACAACCTAACCGACAACCTAACCCAAACCCAAACTCAAACCCAGAGGGGGAACAAGATAGAAACGCACAGATTATTGCGTGCTTAGCGCCATTGAGGCACCTTAGCTCATCTATTAGAGGCGGGGATCGTTTGAGAGAGTATTTAGTTGATGCCTTGGACACAATAACAGACACAATTGCCGAATCCCAAGGAGCTTTGTACAACATTACTTCGTACAGAGAATCCAAGAGGCAATACTACTCTGATGGATTGACTCATAAAGACATCAAAGCCCTTAAAATTACAAAAGACCAGTTATTTTCATTATTCTGGGACCCTAGCACCGGATGGGTTCCACCCACCAGTCGAGCACACATTTCCATAGACTGGTGCATTAAACCAAATATAAAGGCCAATTGGATGGATCGTTGGCATATGGTCTTCGATGAAGACCCCCATGGGAATAGGGACATCCCATTTTATTTCCTTAGGAAGTTTTATGCAGAATTCATCCTAGGGAAACATGTTAACTACTTCAATCTCTTAGGAAACCAGGGTGTTGGTCATGGGATGCCCCAAGATAGGGAAGGTGCCAAGACAGATCCTAACCGTGTGCCACGCCCACCACGCACACCAAAATCCCCTCGGGTATATCCTCCTGCAGGTCTTGTGATTGAGTATACACAGGAGGCATTATTTGACATGGCAGATACATTACTTCAGCATGGGATTGATGTCCAAGGCAATGTAGACCAAGGGGTTGGCACTTCTAAGGCGGGCCCATCTACAGATCACAGAGGAGATGTAGAGTCTTCAGAGCGTCATGTTACTCCACACCCTTGCACATCGTGTGGAGGCATATGCTATGGCCCTGTTTCCGACTTCCAAGACGATGGATTACTTTGCTTTGTAAGTAAAACTCATTATTTTCATATTATATTTTGTTTCATGTCAAAATGTTCAATTGTTTCGCAATTTATTTCTATTTAATTATCTAACAAATTATGTGAACAAATATACAGCTGGTGTCCCATGCCACACCACAGTCGCATAGTCTGCCGATCAACGTTGAGAACATTGATGCGGCTATCAATATTGCTTATGGGTTTGGTTCTTCACCAATAGGGGTAAGAACTATACTTGTTAATTTGTCAACTTTATTTACATATTTATAGTATAGATTGTAACATTCAATATGTATCCTAATTTTGATACAACATGTTTTATGCAGGTTGACCAAGATGAGTATATTGTATCGCAGCCTATTCCCTCTCATGGAGAGGAAGATTCGCAGACATGGGTATTATTTGAAATATGCTTTTAATTACGTTTTGCTTTCTTTGGAAAAATCATTTTGTAACTTGTATCTCTTTGACATATGTTACTTTATGCATGAACCTATTGTGACAGTGGTGCTTGAAGAGCGCCAAAGCGAGGTTGTTGTCAACCCACCTCTTCCCCCCAGCGAGGTATGTATGTTTTTCTTTCTTTGGTAGTTCATCATTTTCCTTCCAGGTAGTATATATGTCTCTGATTCACTATTTTTTACGAAATTGACATATATATGTTACTTTATATGCAGGCCCCTAGTGAGGCACCGGTGCGTGAAGAGCACTAAACCGGTGGCCCACCTTTGATGAGCCAGCAGGTATGTTTATGTAGATCGCTTTCTTTGTACGTTTGTGTACATATCTTTCTCTGATTTGGTGCTTGAAGAGACCCAAATTGGTGACCCTCTCCCCCCCCAAGGTACATGTATATTTGTTGACATTGGCATATATATATATATATTTTTATGCAGCCTGATAGTGAGCAAGTGGTGCAAGAAGAGCACCCAATCAGGGTCACTGTTAGTGAGGCACCAGGACCCGTGATTACTTACTCACGTATAGTAAGTAGAAATGTTATTTTGGTTTTGGAATTTGAACAAATGTACATAGAATTTTTAAAGGTTGGTAAATTAACTTACAAAATTTGGTTTTTCTGCAGTCTCGACTGATGAGACCTATCCCTCTTGTTCAGCGATGGGGATCACCAGTGAGCAGTCACAAAAGAAAGCTACACTTCTCCGAAGACTCTGGCAGTGGCAGCAAAATGGGGGATAACTAGAAAAAATGTATAGGGGGCATACATAGATGTAACTTTTTGTTCATATGTACACACATATGTACTTTTTGATCCACTATTTTGTATTATTGCCATGTGGCATGGAAATTTTTGTACAACATTATTTCTATACATATATAATATAAAGCAAGGTTCAAATTTATACATATATATGGTTTACTTGATCTTGGAACATGATATCATGGTTGACTTGGTCTTGGAACATGATATGTGTGGTTCACCTATGTGATATAATGATATGTGTGGTTCGTGCATGTGTGCTAACTTAAAGCCCCAAGAGTTAGCTCAATCGGTCGAGTGCTTGTAGTTAGGCCTCCCAGCATGTGAGGTCACGGGATCCATTCTCATCAACTCTCTTGGGGTTAGGCACGTAGCGGCCACGGGTGTGAGGCCCCTTCGGGTGGGTCCGCCAGAAATTATTCCGTGGATGTAGCCCGTCGGTCAAGCCGGCGCGTGAACCACATTGAAAAAAAAAATGTGTGCTAACTTAAATGAATTTCCAATACTTAAAGGAAGAATTTAAACGACTCATCAACTTTTTAACATCATACAATTCTAACATACAATAACATACCCTAATTTACACACAGTAACACACACTAACATACTCTACAATTCTAACATACACATAATAACATACTCTACATTACCCTATGACACTAACATCATACCATACTATGATACATTAACATGTACCATAACATAACATACTAACAATATGTACCATTTAACACTAATTCATGCATACATGTGTAATATATACCATATCATACCCTACAATACCCTATGATACTAGTTCATTATACCATACTAACATACATCATGCACCCTACAAACCCTAAATTGATTGAAGTAAACCCTAGTTGGTGCATGCAAATTTGTGTTCATGAAAGCCTAGTTGGTGCATGCAAGTATTGGTGATCGTGTGTTTCTAGTTCCCTCTCCTAACTTGCATGATTTCTCACTAAACCCTAGTTCCATCTCATACCTTGGTAACCCTAGTTGGAGCATGCAAATTGTTGTTCATGAAATCCTAGTTGGTGCATGCAAGTATTTGTGATCATGTGTTTCTAGTTCCCTCTCTTAACTTGCAAATTGCTCACCAAACCCTAGTTCCATCTCATACCTTGGTAACCCTAGTTCCACCACGGGCCTTTAATTCCATCTCATCAAAATACCCCAATAGATAACAGCAAACAAAAAACTACATGATCTTTGCAAATGTGCCAATTTCAAAAATTGTCCAAAAATTTCTCCCATGTTGGTCCTATATGGGAGAAAAATCCCAATTTCAAAAATTGTCCAAAAATAATAATAATATTATTATAGAAAATATCCAAAAACACGCATAGTCTTATACATCCAAAAAACTGTATGAACCAAAAGATTATCTAACTCAACCAAAATAGTGAAATATACATAGATATTACATGTCACCTTTATTTGAATCACAAGGAAGAAACCAAATAGGGCCCTTCAATTATCTCTTCTAACTCCATATCTTCCAAAATTTGACTTGCTTTAGGAAGAGAATCAACAATAATGTTTAGTTCCCAAAAACATGCTGAAAATAAATGTACTAAAGAGTAGCAATATTTGACAATTAGGTCTTGTTTAACGTCCAATTTATAGTGAGATCCTAGTCAACAAAAACCTAGAGAGTATTTACACCACCATTGAAAGCACATTTCATCAAGAGCATTGAGGCCATTAATTATGCAAAGTTGTTTGTTCCAATGCCAGTTCCAACTTTATACTTACTGACATGCATATCAAAGAAAAATAAGATGCCCTGTGATACTAAAATTCAGATCACTTTGATATGCACCATCAAGGAAACCCATGAATTTGATATGTAAGCTACCATGGGAAAAGAATTAGATACATCTGTTTAGTGTACTTTTTGAGACAATACTTGAATAAGAGATTAATTCTTGAAAAAAAGCAAGCCTTCAAACTTGTCCAAATTTGTAGGGCTGAATTGTCTGAGCTTCTAATTGAATGAAACTGTCGAGTTCCATGCACTGTGTTCACCTGAGGTGTTTGTGATCGGTCCACATTTGTAACCTCCCAGAATATTCTTTGCACTAAGTGTTTCCTTGTTGCTTGTTCTCCCATGACAGATGCACACCATTGGACTATAGATGCAGCGTCTCGAAGGCGAGCACCTGTAAACTTCATCTCTTCCCTTCGAAGGGCAGTTTTAATGCATGCACCAACACCATCATGCTCTCCTTTTCCATGACCAGTTTCAAAGTAGTTCCATGCATGTGGCACCTTGTATTTTATGTGCAACAAACACAACCATTCAAATACACGTGCATTCTTGAACTGTCCAGCACAACCATCTGACCAAATGAAATGACGATAAAATGGTATATCCATAGCTATCACGTGATCATAGAATAATTTAAAGCAATGTTGCACGTAATTGATGTCATGGGTCCGGTCTTCACTTATGTAGAAGTGACTTTCTTTCAGTATCACATGTTTCTCTTCATTGCTATCTTGCCCATGTCGATACGTGATATGCACCATTATGCTCACCTACTCTGAGTGATAGTATTGACTTTGAATTTCATTTTGTGGTTGTAGGGTGTAATTTTCCGCAAAGTCAACCACTGATAGTATTGTTCCGAGAGGGAAGGTGTCCCGGCATATTCTGAATTGCTCATCTTTCCACCATGCCATATCGACATGTTGAATGTATTGTTGGATCTTTCCACGAAACTCTGGAATAAAATCGCATACTCGCACCTGGTACATGAATATTAATATGTCAATAAACCACATAAAAAAATGTGTACATGAATATTAATTTGTCAATATTCAAGAATTTACCTGTGAAGTCACCAATTTAATCTTCTTGCTTTCTTTCCCATCATTTAGCTGATATGTCTCATACTGATAGTTCTGCTTCTCGACAATTGCATTCCCGAATGCTTGATCTTCACTTTCATAGATGCAATCAGACCATAAGGATAGCCCACCACAATTGTTGCAAGAACCGTCTACACATTGTTTTAAGTAATGTGTCTGCCCATATTGCCTCAGACACATGATGCTATGGATGAAATCTCTGGATGGCATTGGTGGTACTGTACTTGAGCATTCCTGCACATGGTTAGGATGCAAAAAACAATGTATATGTGCAAATGTATGGTAATATAGGTCAAACTCTATGTGGTATCTACAACAACAAGTGTTCTGGATGGTATTGATTCTAACATACCAAAGCTTGCATTTTTCAAAAGATCTTTGCCCGACCCTTAGCTCTACATAGGAAACTTTAAACATCTCGAACAGTTGAGTTTGTGTCATGTCAAGATAATGCTTAACATGAGGTTCAGTGTGATGATAACCCCTACAATGTTTTAACACATCCTTCGTGTTAGAAGAGGGCCTAGTGTTATCATGCCAAAACGTTTGCACTAGGCCCTTCACTGCTTCGACTAACTTCATGTCTTTGCGGGGCAACCTACCGCTAAATGCACATAATGTTTCCATTTGTCCCTCTACATCAAGGTTGTCTCTTCTTACTGAATATTTTTTAAGTGTCTTTGGATGTAAAGGAACAATTTGTGATGTGCATTTAAGTAAACGACATTGTCTTGTGGATCTACATACAATTGATTCAGCCAATACACGACAAGCCACATTACAGTCTTTTGAACGAGTTTTTTTACCAATCGATGTGAATGCAGCAGCAAGAGATTTAACAATGTGATTACTTGATTCCATATTCTTCATTGTTGTTATGCCTAAATTTCTTCTAACAGTTGCCATATTTCTAGATTTAAGCAAAGCTAAAAACAGTTGGCATTTACCGGCTTCGGATTTGTCATCAAAATATTGTTTCATTATTTGAGAAGAATGACGAAGGATAGTGCGTTTAGCCACCTTACCTTCCATGGAAGTCAATCCACTCTCATCTACTTGTATTCATTTAGGAGTTCTCTTTCGTTTTGATGCAAAATTTATTGTCGTTTGAAATGCTGGAGTGACGTTTACATCTACTACCGGCTCACAACTTCGATTACGAGATTGAACCACCGAACATGGTTGTTGCTGAGTCACATTTACATCAGGAGTAACATAATTATTGAACTCTTCACAAGATTGTCCGTCTACTAATGGATGAATAATATCAACTTCTGTATAACCAACTTCTTTTAATGTTGCATTATCTTCCTCAACCTCTACGTCAAGTATCTGTTGAGGGGGAATGGGAACTATTTTCTCATGTAATCAATGCCGACGATTTCTTAAATCTTCCCTTTTTTTTGTTTTTTATTTTATGCTTCTTCCGATGTAAGCACCTTCCTTGCTGACTTTCGTCCTCTATTACGTACATTCCCCATTGAAATCCACCCAAACCTATACAAAACTATGGAATTATGTAAGTAATGATAAAAAATTGCATGTCGAACAGTTCTCTGTACGCGGGTCCAGACGAATTATGTCTTTTGATACGTTAAAGCTGGCCAAAGCGACGCCACCCTATATTTTCTATAAAACACATATTGCATATGCGATATAACACACTTCCGATATATCGCATATGCAATATTGAATTCCATCTTTTTAATGAACGGGCAGGTTTTTACATGTTTTCCATAACACATATGTGATATATCGCATATGCGATTTAGTGCATATGAGATATATCGCATATGCGATTTAGTGCATATGAGATATATCGCATATGCGATTTAGTGCTCAATGAAAATGTGCAATTTACATTTATCTAGATATGATGAGGATGAGGGTGATGAACATTGAGGGTGTCCATGAGCATGATGATGATGAGTATGAGGGTGAGGGTGTCGATGAGGATGAGGATGAGGGTGTTGATGATGGTGAGGATGAGGCTGATGAACAATGATGATGAGGATGAGGATGAGGATGATGATGATGATGACCGTGATGATGATGATGAGGATGAGGGTGATGGTGATGATGAGGATGAGGGATGATGATGATGATGATGATGATGACGAGGATGGTGATGATGATGAGGATGATGGTGACGATGAAGATGATGGTGAACAATGATGGTGATGATGAGGAGGAGGATGACTATGATGATGATGATGAGGATGAGGGTGATGATGATGATGATGATGATGATGATGAGGATGAGGGTGGTGATGATGATGATGATGAGGATGAGGATTATGATGATGAGGAGGAGGAGGAGGAGGATGTTGATGATGTTGAGGATGAGGGTGTCGATGAAGACGATGAGGATGAGGATGATGATGATGATGATGGTGATGATGATGATGATGATGACGAGGATGGTGATGAGGATGAGGATGATGGTGATGATGAAGATGATGGTGACGATGAAGATGATGGTGAACAATGATGGTGATGATGAGGAGGATGATGGCTGTGATGATGATGATGAGGATGAGGGTGATGATGATGATGATGATGATGATGATGATGATGACCATGATGATGATGATGAGGATGAGGGTGATGATGATGATGAGGATGAGGATTATGATGATGATGATGATGATGATGAGGATGCTGATGATGTTGAGGATGAGGGTGTCGATGAAGACGATGATGATGAGGAGGAGGAGGAGGAGGAGGAGGAGGAGGATGAGAGTGATGATGAGGAGGAGGATGACTATGATGATGATGATGAGGATGAGGGTGATGATGATGATGACCATGATGATGATGATGAACATGATGATGATGACGACGATGACGACGATGATGATGATGATGATGACCATGATGATGAGGATGAGGATGAGGGTGATGAACGATGATGATGAGGATGTAGGTTGATGATGATGAGGATGAGGGTGATGATGAGGATGAGGATGAGGGTGACGATGAAGATGATGATGAGGATGATGGTGATGATGAGGAGGATGATGAATATGATGATGAGGATGAGGATGAGGGTGATGAGGAAGATGATCATGGACAATGATGGTGATGATGAGGAGGATGATGAATATGATGATGAGGATGAGGATGAGGGTGATGAGGAAGATGATCATGGACAATGATGGTGATGATGAGGAGGATGATGAATATGATGATGATGAGGAGGATGAGGGTGTCGATGAAGATGATGATGATGGTGAGGATGAGGGTGATGAACGATGCTGATGAGGATTGAGGTTGATGATGATGAGGATGAGGGTGACGATGAAGATGATGATGGACAATGATGGTGATGATGAGGAGGATGATGAATATGATGATGAGGATGAGGATGAGGGTGATGATGATGATGATGATGATGATGACCATGATGATGATGATGAGGAGGAGGATGATGACGATGATGATGATGATGAGGATGAGGGTGATGATGAGGAGGAGGAGGATGGTGATGATGACCATGATGATGATGATGACGACCATGAGGATGAGGGTGATGATGATGATGACCATGATGATGAGGATGAGGATGAGGATGAGGATGAGGATGAGGGTGATGAGGAGGAGGAGGAGGATGAGGGTGATGATGGTGATGATGAGGACGAGGATGATGACCATGATGAAGTTGATGCGGATGAGGGTGATGGTGATGATGATGAGGATGAGGATGAGGATGAGGATGATGATGAGGATGAGGGTGATGAGGAGGAGGAGGATGAGGGTGATGATGATGATGAGGTTGACGATGATGATGATGACCATGATGAAGCTGATGAGGATGAGGGTGATGATGATAATGATGACGATGAGGATGAGGATGATGAGGAGGAGGAGGAAGATGAGGGTGATGATGATGATGATGATGATGATGATGATGATGACCATGATGATGATGATGAGGGTGATGATGATGATGAGGTTGACGATGAGGATGATGAGGATGAGGATGAGGATGATGACAGTGATGAGGATGACCATGATGAAGCTGATGAGGATGAGGGTGATGATGATGATGATGAAAATGAGGATGAGGATGAGGGTGATGATGATGATGATGATGATGACCATGATGATGATGATTAGGATGAGGGTGATGATGATGAGGATGAGGATGAATGTGATAATGATGATGAGATTGACAATGATGATGATGAGGATGAGGATGAGGATGATGATGGTGATGATGATGATGATGACCATGATGACCATGATGAAGCTGATGAGGATGAGGGTGATGATGATGAGGATGAGGATGAGGATGAGGATGAGGATGAGGATGAGGATGATGATGACAATGATGATGATGATGATGCTGATGAGGATGAGGGTGATGATGATGATGAGGATGAGGATGAGGATGATGAGGATGATGATGAGGATGACGATGAGGGTGATGATGATGATGATGACAATGACGATGATGACCATGATGATGCTGATGAGGATGACAGTGATGATGATGATATTAGTTAAAACAAAATGCATATGCGTTATAGCTTTATCATATCGCATATGCGTTATATCGCATATGTGATATGAATAAGCTATAATGCATATGCGTTATATCGCATCTGCGTTATATCTTATTCATATCACATATGCGTTATATCGCATATGCGATATGAATAAGCTATAACGCATATGTGATATAGCTTATTCATATCACATATGCATTATATCGCATATGCGATATGAATAAGCTATATCTCATATGCGTTATATCGCACATGCATTATTTTAAAATTTAAATAATTGGCGGGATTAAGGTTTGGCATTAGGTTTGGAAGCAACTTCGGAATACTGAACCTATTGGCTAGGACAAATCAACCAAGTCTATTGCTTGTCTTTTAGAACTCTATCAATATGTTCAGTTTAGATGGCGTGTTTCAATATGACATACACAATATTTTTTTATGAAAATGTAGGATATTGTAGAGTACGAAATGAAGACTCTGAATATGTAATTTTTTCTTTCAAAACTATGTTTTATTTATTTATAATTATTTTTCTAATTGACACACGTCAGTTTTCGAAAATACATACATCAATTGTTTGTTATATAACTTTTGATTTCCATCACCATTTCCCAAAAAAACTATATGGTGCACTAGACGAGATCAATCTCTACGATCTTATATTTAGAAATCAAGGATTTCATTAATTTTTTCCCCTAAAGTGTTGCACCCACACATAAGATTTTAATTTCAAGCTTTTCTGACTTCAATAATTAATAATAATAAAAAATAATTCATGAAAAATTTTGAATAAATAGTGTTGCACTAGGCCCATATGTCCTTTATATGTCTGCAAGATTTTATCCCAAATGGACATAATTTACCTCATATATTGTTGCACCCACAAAAACATATATGTTAAGATGTGCTGAAAATTTGAAAACCCACTTTCACGGAAACTAATTTTATAATCATTTACGCACATTTTCTCTACATAAATGCTATATATTATTAAAGCTGATTCAATTATCTATCTTTTCTCTTTTTGCTTCATCTTCAAATAAGTTATGGAAGTACCCCTAATTGTCACCTAAAGTCATAGTTTCCCATTTATTCCAGTATTATGTGGCATCTAAAGTGTCTTTAAAGGATTCCATGATTGTGCATCAGCCCTTAGTCAAAATAGTAAACCATTGTCTATATAGGAATTTATTTATGTGTTGTTTCTAGATTTGGTTGTGGGATCTAAAATATTCTACAAAATATCCAAAATTCAACATCTAATACTAAGAGATCAGTGCACACAAATGAGCATGCCATCCTAGTATTGATGTTTGGAAAAATTAGAGCTAAAATGCAAAGCTAAAAACAAATGTTTCCGGTGTAAAACCCTCTCCATAGATTCATTCTCCTACCTAAGGATTCAGGTTATGATCTCATGGGTCTATTAGGCCAAATCCAATTCAATTTGGCCAATCTGAGTCACCCTAGAGTTTCTTACTAAGCTCTAGAGGTCCTAAAACTACCTTATCTACCTTTTAAAGAACTCCTAAATTTTATTTATAGCTGACAAAAGTGCATTCCTAGATATAAAATTTCTATCCATAATTTTAGGAATAGTGTAATTCGAGTAAATGAGTTTCCAATCCACAAATCATAGTCCTAATTCACCAAATATAGATCCAATGAATACATCTTCTACAATTGTCACCTTCAAATAAACATAGTACAAAAATTATCTTTACTTTTTATGCTCACTATATGAGATTTATTGAGGCAATATACAATTTCTACGAACACTATACTCTTTCTACATAAACTAATCTATTTCTGCAAATTACACTATGTATATATGAGATTTATTGAGGCAATATACAATTTATATGAACACTATACTCTATCTACATAAACTAATCTATTTCTGCAAATTACACTATGTTATTTTTGTACCACAATCTTTGATTTACAAATAGTCATACAAATATGCGTTATCCAATAAAGTCATAAGCATGAGTTTGCAGTCAAACATGTGAAAGATATGATTAAAAATAAAACCACATGGGATTGTAGACCGACATACAAGCACAAAACAACCCTATTCCAAGTAATAGTTCAATACCAAAAATTTTGCAAATAGTCCTAGCTATCAAATTAGGGTTTCGTATCACCCACGTGAAATTAGGGTTTCACCTATCTTCACGCAGCTTCAAAACGATCTTTAACATTAGAAGCAATGAAGGATTTCAATACTGAGTAGTCAATAGAGTAGTCTCCTAAATCATGAGGCAATCCACACAGCTCTCAAAGAAATGCAGCTCAGTAAAGAAATGAAAAAGGAGTTGTCTAACTGGGGGACGATTTGGATTTTCTAGTTTATTTTCAACTGGAATCTTGTGAATTTAACTCACAAAATTTTGTATTTTCTATTATTTGTTAGAACGATTTTAAATATAAAAATGAAATCCTGTAACACCCAAACCCCAAACACTTACACTCTGTAAAATCTAGCAATGTGTTTACACTTTTTAAAAATTCCTTCAAGATTCATGACCAAAAATAGATAAAAAACAGCAAAAAATAAAGGAAAAATCGTCCCCTCTTTAAATGAAAAACACAACAGAAACATATCAACTATTTCACTTCGAATGTAAGACTCCACAAATCGTTCCTTGCTTCAACGTCCATCTTCACTGATGCACCAGTCTTTAATAGTGTGCAACAATAGTAGCGACTACAAATTCAGTATTATTTGAAATTAAAGTTCTTAATGTTGTTATTTTATGTCTATAGTAGCCACTACAAATTACAGGATGTTTTGTAATCAATGAATCAATAATTTCTTCAAATATATTGTGAGTAGGTTTATTTGTTGTAATTCATTGCCCAATGATGTTCAACACCAGTAAAAGTCAAAAATAATTTAGGGGATTCAAGTTGTCCTATTATTGCAAATACATCTTTTTATTATGTTCAAAATAGTCAAATGATGTTCATATTTTTTTTAAATACGGATATGCAATTGGCGATTTTAGAATTTTCTCAACATTGTTTTGTACTTGAGATCTGTGGCTAGAATTTTTTTTCCTTTTACCTCTCTTTTGCAAATGGATATCCAAGCAAAATTTGAAACTTCTTTTCTAATAATTTAGATCGATGTGTGTGTTGTTCATTTTCGTCGTCGTCGGAAGGCAAAAGCCCATAAAATAATTGAAGGTAAACTTCGCTATGTTGTTGGTCGAGATGTATTTATGGACAGTGTGGAGGCGTTTTGTTCTCGTGCACTTATTGGTAGATTGGAATATTGCTCTATGGATAAGAAATCCTGGTTTTCCTGGGCCACTGAACATTGGAAACCATTCCTGTCTTATGTTCCTGCGATCAGTTTATTGGCTCGGGGGTGGATTGTCTTTATTTTCTTAAAAGACTCCCATGCCTCTTCTGTTCTTAATCGCCTTTGGAGAGTGGGTGAAGGGTCTCTTGTCTTAGACCGTTGGCATGTGCATTTCAACCCTATCTACGAAAGGGTTAAAAAGAGACATCTGTGGGCTTTACTCCCAAGTCTCCCCTTCCCTCTCTGGAACCGCTCTCTTCTGGAGGGTATTGGAAACACCATTGGGCGTTTCGTGGCAGTAGAAGAAGATTTTATGAACACATATGATAAAAGGATGGAGAGAATATTAGTGGAACTGGATATCACGAAGGGCTTGTCGACCGATATTGAGATTCTCTGCCAGGAGCGTCTGTTCACTCAACAACTTGACTATCTGGGCATTCCATTTAGGTGCAGTCGTTGTCAAGATATGGGTCATCTGCGCCGTGACTTCCCTTTCATTCGTCTGGATTCTACCTCTCCAATACAAAGACATCCATCCGTGGTACATGTGTCTTCCCCTCCGGTTACGAAGGCTATACCTGTAAGTTTACCTACTGCTCATTCTGCCACTGCAAAAGGTCTCCTCCATAATGCTTGTTCATTTTTTGAAGATGCTTCTGATCATGATTTAGCCTTCTTCGACTCAGTGGTCGGTGGTCATGCTCCCCCCACTGTTTTGGAGCCTGCTGACCCTTTGCCACTTGTTCACCTTACTTCTCCTTGTGCTGCGGTACTACCCTGTATCCCTCCTTTGGACCCTGTTATTTCTCTCACTCATGAACTTCCTTCCCCTCTTCTACCGATCCTCCACTTCCTCTTGTGGGGGTCTCTCCTCCCCCTCTTTTTTCGGACTTGGATTTTCCTCCTCTCCCCTCCACTAGCCACACGGCTCTGGTTACCCCACCACACAGCCCCATTACCTCGCCTTCCTTTGTGGACCCGTCCTTACAAAAAACCCTGAATATCTTCTCAAATAAAACCCCACTATCCCCCTCGGTCTTGCCCCTAGATTCCATTCGATTTGAGAATGTCACCATAAGGAGAAAAAAAAAATCCACCTGATTTCTCAGATCCTATCCCTGCTCCGTATACCCCTTTATCTACTAGGCTCAAAAATGCGGCATGTCAGCACTCTTCTTCTTCTCTCAGGTTCCTTAGAGCTACGACCCCTCAACAGAGTGGTCCTTAATGTGCATCCTCTCCCTTAATGTCCGTGGCTTGGGGGGCTCAGCCAAACAAAAGAGTCTTCGTCATCTGTTCTCCTCTTTATCACCTGATGTTGTTCTCCTTCAAGAAACTATGACCAGTTCATATCCTGCCCTTCTCACTTTCTCTAAGCTCTGCCCTGGATGGGAGTTCTATGCGATCAGTTCCATTGGTCTTTCGGGGGGCATTCCATCCGGATGGAACCCGAAACATCTCAAATGCAAAGCTTATCACACTGTGGCAGGTATCTTGCTTAAGGCCATGATACGAGGCTCCTCCTTTTCTCTCTCCATCCTAAATTGTTATGGTCCCTACTGTAATCGAGAATACTTTTGGAATTCTGTGGCTAATGGTGGACTTCTCTCTTTGCCAAACCTTATCCTTGCAGGAGATCTGAACCTTACATTGAATGCATCTGAGATTTGGGGTAGAAGGCGCAACTTGACCCTTTGGGGACCTTTTTTTCCAAGCTCTTCTCTGATCATCTGCTGGTGGATGTGGCCTCTTCTTGTGTTGGACCTACATGGAGGAATGGAAGGATAGGGGAAGAGGGCATTTCCAAAAGACTAGATCGTTTCCTTCTATCTGATCATCTCGTTAGCCTCCTTGCTAGGTATCGGGTTTGGGCTCATAGAAGTGGGATCTCTGATCACTTTCCAGTTCTTTTTGAAGGGCTGGATCATCCGGTCTCTTGTGCTTTCCCATTTAAATTCAATCACTCTTGGCTAGAAAATGAGGATTTTATTCAAATGGTAAGAACTGAATGGCCTCTTATCTCGTCTAGTGATTCGGAGGATTCCATGAAAGATCTCTCTAGTAGACTCCATCTTCTTAAAGGAAAGGTTAAGTCCTAGACAAAAAATGAATCTATTAAGATGAAGGACAAATCAGCCAATCTGGAAGATGAAATCAGTTCTCTCCTGGATTATTCGCATTCTACTATTTTAAGTGTTGAGGAGCAGTGCAGATTGGCATCACTAAAATCTGAGCTTAAAAAGGTGCTCTACCATGGGCTTTGCACGAGGATGCTAATACCAAATATTTCCATGCGGTGGCTACTTCTCGAAAAAATCAAAATGCCATTTGGAGTTTGCAAGATGAGGCGGGCAACTTGGCCTTTGATGATCAGGGTATTAAATATTTAGGGATACAATACTTTAAGAAAATCTTTGTTGATGATCATATGACGAACATTGTATCCCAACTCAAGGTGATTCGTCTTTTTCCCTCCTTCATCTGTCCTGAAGAGAAAGAGACATTCACTGGATCAGTTACACTATCGAAAGTGGAGGCTGCTCTTAAAACCTTCAAAAAAGATAAGTCTCTGAGCCCTGATGGTTGGCCTGTTGAGTTTTATCTGGCATTCTTCAACTTACTGGGGCCTGATATTGTTAAATTGGTTGAGACCTCCAAGAGATTGGGTCAGGTGGCTCTTTCCCTAAACTCTACCTTTATTGCTCTTATTCCCAAAAAAGAACTTCCTGCTTCCTTTGCTGACTTCCGTCCCATTTCTCTCTGTAATCTGGTCTATAAGTTGATTTCCAAGGTAGCGGATTTGAGACTCAAGCCTTTTTTAGACATTTCCATCTCTCCTCAGCAATTTGGCTTTTTGAAGAATCATCAAATCATAGAACCCCTAGCCATTACACAGGAAGTCCTCCATACTGTCAAAACAAATAATAGGTGTGCCCTTATCCTCAAGCTAGATCTGTCAAAGGCTTTCGACAGGGTCAATTGGACTTTCATTCAACTTATTCTTATACAATTTGGGGTTCCACTTGTGGGTGTGAATTGGATCATGGGATGTATTTCTTCCGCGAATTTTGTCATTCTTGTAAATGGTTCCCCTTCGCCCTTCTTCACTGCTTCATGTGGAATTAGGCAGGGTTTCCCTTTATCTCCTCTATTGTTCATTCTGGTTATTGAAGGTCTTAGTTTACTGATAGAATATGCCAAAGTTAATGGCAAGATCAGAGGGATCAAGATTCTGCCTCAGCTTTTTCTCACACATCTACTCTTTGTAGATGATGTGATTATGTTCGGAATGGGTTCCTTTGAGGAATGGCTGGCTTTTAAAGCTATACTGGACACATTTTGTGAGGCCTCTGGTATGCAGATTAACTTGGACAAATATTGCTTTCTCCATAATGACTTGGATGTTTATTTACTCCGCAGAATAACAGGTCTCCTTCCTTACAGATTTGAGCACATAAATCATGGCTTTAAATATCTGGGATACTTTATCAAGCCATCGAGGTACCTGGTCAAATATTGGCACTGGATTCTTACAAAATTTGAAAAGTGAATCCTTCATTGGACCAATCGGCTCTTATCCCTTGGTGATAATCTTGTTCTTATCAAAACTATTCTTTCCAGTCTTCCTGTTTACTGGATGGCATTAGTCCCGATCCCACAGTCTATACTTGATAAGCTTAGATGCTTGATTTTTTTCCTTTTTGTGGGGTTCTTCTCCAAAGAACAAGAAGTTCCACCTTGTGGACTGGCACTTACTAGTTCGCGCAACAACCTTGAGTGGATGGGGCATCAAACATCTTACTTGGTTCAGTATTTCCTTGAGATTAAAAAGATTCTGGCTGGCTATAAATGGCAAAGGAATTTGGTATCAGCATCTCTCTGTCAAATATTTGAAAAAACTACCTCTTCACTCGTGGCTTCGTGGGAAGAGTTTCTCTCTTCGAAGTGCATCGGTTATCTGGAGAGGATTTCTCCTAACCATTTCTTGTCTGGGCAAAGGGTTAATATGGAAAGTTGGAAATGGATCATCTTCTCAATTGGGTGTGGATCCCATTGTTGGTTTGGGGTCTTGCTTTCTTCTCCCACAAGATTTACGAGACTATCTGGAATATTATGGTATTTGTACATTAGATCACGCGAGGAATCAAACACTATTTGCTAAGAGTTATTGGTTCTCGGCAGATGATCTGGATCTTCAGGGTGATTGGAAAATTATATGGGAAAACTTCACTAGAGGGCTGGAATTTGGTAGAATACGCCTTTTTGAACACTGTGACTCTCTTTTATGGTCACATAACAAATATGTGGGCCCTTTAACTGCAGCTATGGGATATGTTGTATCACATCATCGTGTTGTTCTGAGGATCAGGCCTCTGTTCTTGATTTGATTTGGACTCTCAATATACCTCTAAAAATTGGATGCTTCACTTGGTTATTGGGCAGGGGTCGGATACTGACCTCGGATCAACTTCAAATCCGGGGTTTCCAGGGCCCTAGTAAATGTGTTCTTTGCGGTATGAGCGTAGAGGATATTTAGCACCTCTTTCTGGACTGTTCTTTTTCTATTGGTATCCTTTCTTACTTTGCAGCTCGATTTGGGTATTCTTATCCCCATTTTGATTCTGTCTCTACCTTTTTGGGATATTGGTTCAGTCATACCGCGTTCTCTGCTCACTATAGATATGTTTCGATTTTCATCTTCTGGTGTACTTGGAAACTCAGGAACAGATGCTTATTTGACAATGGTGTGCCTACTGTTCATGCACTTATCTCTGCAATTGAAAGTCTTCTGAACTTGTACCCTGTTCCACAAAAAAAAAATAGAATTTAGGAAAATCGGTCTAAGTCCCATGATGATTTATCCTTATGGATTCTTTGATGGGGCTGCTGCTAAGCACATTGGTGGGGCTGGCTTTGTGATCTTTCTCAGTGTTGATCACTTCTTTAGTTTCTCCATGGGCTGTGGAAGCAGCTCAAACACCAGAGCTGAATTATTGGCACTTTGGGCTATTATTAGAGTGAGTAAGCTGATGGGTTTACCCATGCACATGATTTTTGGTGACTCACTTGTTATAATTTCTTGGATTAACAGACTCACATCACTAAAGGTTCCCTCTCTTAATCATTGGTGTGATGATATTCGTGCTATGATGTTACATGTCCCTCATGTGATCTTCAAACATATATATCATGAGCATAACTCGATGGCAGATGGTCTCTCCAAACAAGCTTTGAAGTTGGATATGGGTTCTGGAATCTACTTAGAAGCTCTGGAAGGCATGATCATAGATCATGGACAATTTATGCTTTTCTAGTTTGTGCAAAGTTATATGCTTTTTTTCATTTGGCACTCAATGTTTGATATGTTTATTACACTATGTCTGCTTTGTTTGAGACTATTTGCCAGCATGTTTTGCTCAGGATTTGTCTGTTTGATGATCACTCTCGATCTAATTCAGCATATTCTGACCTGTTTATCAGGGATGATGAGAAAATTCTGATCATAGCAGACTTTGTGCTCCTTCTCTATGGGCTGGTTGTATGAATGCTTAGTACTATACTGTCTTTACTGTGATGTGATATCATATCTGCGTTCTATGACAGGAAAGTTAGGTCATTGGGTCAGTGCAAGAAGATGAGGGACCTTTAAGATGCAATCCTAGTTTTCAAAAACAACATCATGCTACCAAAAAATACCTCAACCCGAGCCTGACATAGCACTTGGTATGGTTCAACCCCAGCCTGACATGTCATGGAACATGTAGGATAGGAAGCAAAATCCCGTACGCGTTATAGAACTACAAAACGCGCACGCGATTTGTAGTTATACAACGCACACGCGATTCATAGTTCTAAAACGCGCACGCGATTTGCAAATGATAAATAAATAAAAAAATACACAATCCCGAACCCGCAACCCATTTTCACAATCAGGAACGCGAATTCGACGAGCCATTGGAGCGTTTGGAGCATTTGGAGCGAGACAACACCATTCAGGAGCTGATTCAACTTGAGGAGAGGAGATTTCATGCCCACACCATTGGTTGATTTTCTATTGGCATTCCTTGTTCCAACATGAACTCACCCTTGTATGAAATTGTTGACCAGTGTTTCTAGATGTTAAATGGTGTATTCACCTTTGTATGAAATGAATGATGTTTTTTAGATGTTACATCCATGTGAAGTAGTTTGCCTTAGATGGATGCTTATATATATGGAGATCCAACAAAACGAGCCCACTCTATTGTACTATTTTGGTAATTAGGGAATTTTTGCGATGGAAAATAATCCAATCTTCCATGAATGTACCAATCATGTTGATGTTCATCGCCACTTCATTCGATAGCTTGTAGAAGATGGAACATTGGAGTTTAAAAATTGTCATATTGAGGATCATACTACATATATATATAAATTTGAGACTGTACAAATTTGTAAAATTTAGGGACAAACTTAGTGTATTTTCTAGATGAATCATTAAGGGAGGGTGTTAGAACTTTCTTCTAAACTATAGAATTAGGCATATTAATAAAGTAACTTGGCCATTTTAGATTACTTTAAAGTCATTTTAGTGTTTAAATAGTTAGAGTTTATGTCATATCATTATAACAAAGAGAAGGTACTTCTCTTCATTTTAT
>LPNX010375433.1:3264-21960 GCA_001517045.1 Pseudotsuga menziesii
GTTCTCCTTCTCCTTCCATCTGGTGTTTGGTTTCCTGATCACTCATAACAAGAGGGTTCCTGAACCAATTGACACCTAACCTATCTCTTCTTGGGGATGGAATGAAGTCCCAATGGTCTGGCCTAGGCCAAGATTTAAGATTGAAAGGTAGATCTGTGGTAGATTCTACTTGAGAAACTACCAAATTGTGAGCGTGTCTGAAAAGAGAATTCACTCCTTCTATGTTCACTGTGTCAACCAAGTTGGAATCTTCCTTTGGGGGAGAAGGTTGTTGGGTCTGTGGGGTCTCTACTGAATGTAACTGTTCACTGAGTATACCCTCAGTTCTTGCCTGGCTGGTCCTTAATTCCACCAACTGAGTATAGTTAATCTTTTGATTTTTTTTTTAAATCCATCAACTGGCGTTGCTTTTTCGATGTGCTTTCGACACTCTAGTAAACACATCCGACGGCTTTGGCATGACTCCAACGCTTCCACCCATCGGACGACCGACGGTTCAAGTGTCGGTCTACATCAGAAGGACGACTCTTCCAGTGTCGGATGTCATCGGTTAGCCAACACTTGTTGGATAAAAATACCGACGGCAGCGCCATTATGTCTGTTAGATTTTCGACTCTTTATGCAATTTTGATTGACGCTTTGGAAGGAAATACGGTTGAATATGTGACACAATGGTCTGTCAGATATTTGACCCACATTATTCGCATGTCGAAGATCCGACGTCATGCCACCGATGGCAAAAAAAGGTGTATGTGTCGAAAAGGTGACAGATAAGTGTCAAATTTCAGACGTGTAAGGTGTCAAAATTTGTGGTAAATTTTTGTAGTGTGGTAGTTTCTTGGTTTGAGTTCCAAAAAATAGTTTCCCAAAAATGAAGATGATAATTTTAGAGGTTCATTATTCCCTTCTAACTAAGTTACATTATACTTCATGTGTGGTTTCCTTGGTATTTTAATTTGGTTTTGATTATTGTTGTGTGGTAGCCACATGTGAGATCAGTGAGTTGCAAAGTAACCATTTAGTTTCATTGACTAGTCCCTACTTAAAATTAATCCATATGCTTGTTGGTCAAAATTAATGTTACTTAATTAACCTCAATTTAATTATCAACCGGACAATCGTAAACTTCGAGCTGCTACACTATATGTGCAGGCAAGATAGTTTTAATGCTCGTGCTGACAGAAACGCTAGTCTACTTCAACCAAAGCAATGAAATGGATGAAACTACTTCTATCCTAAATGATCTATACTAAGGACTCATGAATCTATTCTAAAACAAAAGGAAACCAATTTACTGACTACCAAACTTAGTATAGCATACAGCAATCCACAGGCTACAGTAACTCTTTAAAACAACCTTAATTTTTCAGAGAAATCCTACCTACAGCAATACTTCAAAAGAACAACCTGCTGATACATTAAACAAACCCTTGAACTAAAGCAATCCCTTAAAACACTCAATAGTCCACACTCAGCTACAGTGCTGATAGCCTATTCTACAAATGAAAGAGTTTAATAAGTTTCACAATAACTATGATCTATTGACCTGAAAACTCCACTATAATCCTACGAGATCTAATGCTTAACTCCACACTAATACTTCTAGAATTATTGCCAGAATAAAACCTGTGACCTCTTGTCAACACACAACTTATTATACCAAAGCTTGGCTGGTTATCGTTGTGCTCTGTTTTATTTTATACACACTAATGCACACAGAAAAAAATGCCAAGGTTATCCAAACAATGCTCATTAATCAATATTAGGACTGCGTGAAAAATATTCACTAGTTCTGGTTTGCATGTGCACACTGTGGAGCTGGTGTTAATTCAAGGAAGCAACATTTACAAACCCTATTTCATCAATGTCAAACAACACAATTCTTCCTATTTAATCACTTATTTAAAGAACTATTTAACAAAGCCCTATACGCTCTCAATATTCAAACCCTCTACGAAATATTACAAGTGCTGTTCCATTTCAACAAGATACCCTACAACTCTTCAAACTCGAAAGTGAAAAGGATGAGCTATTCATCAACTATACTCACGCTGCAGCAAAAAGGGTCTTCAACAGCTAGAGTCGATTTCATTAACCAAATTGCCAATACTACGCTTCATACTGGAAATCGAAGAGAATATTTAAACCCACACCATTCCTTAATTTATTTTACAGTCCTGTGAATAAGAAGAGTCTAACCCAATCCCGTAGCTTCTATTTCTATCTCGCTATATGCTGGCAATAAAAAGAAGATTCTATCGCTATCTCGCTATAAGAAGAGTGAATAAGAAGAGTCTATCGCTATCTCGCTATATGCTGGCAATAAAAACAATGTGAAAACTCAGTCTACCTGTAATCTTTCATAAAGCAAAACTTGAATCAAACCATCACACAATTTATAAAGACAATAACCTTAAACAATAATCATGGCCATTAATACACAGTCCACGCTGAAACCAGAAAGGGGTATCAAATAAAAACTATTCCTGAATCTATTCAACAAACTAAATCAGTTGCAAATGACTAAGAATCTGCAGACATGCATATGAGTAAAACCATCGGCATTCTATAGAACAATATCAAAGGAAAAGAAACGTTATATTGCTATTACAAAACACACAATGCAAAATACCAAGGTTGGTGCTGAAGGGGGCCCTCCCTCAACGCCTTCCAGTTCTAAATCGAAACCTTAAAGAGAATACACGCTTGTTGTATTAATAAAATGGAGCATTTCAATCTTCTCTCAACATCCTCTGTTCTTAGGGTTTCAAAAGCCCTTTTATACTAAAGATACAGACTAGAATCAATCATGAGACAGAGATTGATCCTCAAACAAACTCTACAGTTAACTCGGCACACCTGAGCCAAATATGGGAGATCGAATCCCTTTCAAATCTATACAACACTAAAACAAGAAAGCAACAGCTTCTTAATCAACGACCATCCCCAAAACAGGACCTGGAAAGTCTGCGTAGGAAGTTAGGAAGGCGATGAAAGCTCAGGAGACGCCCAAAATGTGGATCGAAGCCTCCAAATCTGCTGGTGCAGCTAGCATGAACCTACCTTGGAGCGTCGAAAACCCTGCACAAAAGAAATAACGAGCCATCATTTGACCGGATATATATATGTGGAGATTTAAAAACCAATTTTATGCATAAAGCAATATAAAATAACCAAAAAAATCACTTACCAAGCCTTTGTCCACATGGGTCTCCACAAAAGCATAACCATACAAATAAACATTAATAAAACTAATATATCATATGGTTTTATAAGTGTTATGCTAGAAAGTGATGTATTGGACAGCTAATAATAGAAGACCAATAATGCCTCTGGTATATCCACTAGCATAATATCTATAAACTGACAAACTCTAGGATCTCAAGACAAACGAATCAAAAAATCTTTCATTTCCCCTATGACTTTAACCACAGATCTGTCTAGTTGAATTATCTGAGATGGAGATGGTATGGTTTGGCCATTAATCCTTTTACATATTGAAAGTGGCATGACATTTGATGAATCCCCAGATTCTACAAAATAGTTATGTACGTTATGATTAAAAATCTCAAAGGACAACAGAAAAGGTAAAGTTTGAGATTTATAATTTCCTGAAATGCTTGCTTCATTTACTTCATCATTAGACCCAATGTCTTATGGGATACAACTGGGCTGTGGATCAAAAGCATCCAGTAGTTTTCTCCTTTACTAAGGAAAATTACGTAGTTCAAATAGAGAAATGTTTGCCTTCATTTTTTTAATGTCCTCCATGATATCATACCCCATTCCCTATTCTTTAGTAGTCTCTGTTTTATTTTCCAAAGTTTCCATAGGTTTATTAATTATTGTATTCATTGGCTTGTTAACTACTGGGATTGTCTCTTTTATATTTACTGGATTAGGTTTAGGTGTTGTTTGAGTAGTATTGAGAATTTTCTTCATGTTTTCTTTCATCTTCTTTATTTTAGGCAGTAATAAAATTCCATCCACTACCGTCCCTTTACTTATAGTCATGACATTAACTGATGACACTTGAATTTCCTCATTAGGTTAATCTTCACTTAACCCCAAAGTAGGTACCCAATACATTAATACCATAGTGGTTTCTTCATTCGTTTGTTCTGGCTCATTGGTTTGGGTTTTCTCTTCTTCGATATTTTCCAGCTGGGTATCTAACAACTGATTCATAACCATATTCATTGAATTAACCCACCGAAGAAAAATTTCTTCAAAATGAAGTTCTTGGTGAAAGGTACAAAAGTGATCCATGCCTACCTCGTTGAAATTTAAAACATTAGAATTATGCACAGGTGGTTGGGGAAATCCATGCTCTTCCTTATTTTGTAATAATGGTTGAATGGATTTCTATAAGAACTAGTTCTCTTATCCTTTTCCATGTCTACCATTTTCTTCAACAACTTCTGCATCATTTTCACCACATTCACTTGCTCATTAAAGTGTTCTTCTTTGGGCTTAGTTAACAACAAAGGCCTTTTGCTTGTGGTATGTTTCAATTTAGGTTCTGAGGTATGCTTTGCTAAATTTTTAATATTTTTACTAATGTGTTAGCACTATTTTGGGCTAAGTAGTTGGAAAGGGATTAGGCTAGTGAAGGGAGGAATAAGGTCTGAATATTTCTTATCGTAGTACCTTGAAAGAGGTTAATAAGGTTGTGTGGGTATTTTGAGGGGTCATTACTAGGTTGGAAATGCAAAGTGATTGAGAAAATTTATAGATTTGGACCTTGCATATGCATGTAAATGAGAAAAATCCATTCTAGTTTATATGGTGA
Source organism: Pseudotsuga menziesii (assembly GCA_001517045.1). Classification (NCBI taxonomy): domain Eukaryota; kingdom Viridiplantae; phylum Streptophyta; class Pinopsida; order Pinales; family Pinaceae; genus Pseudotsuga; species Pseudotsuga menziesii. The sequence goes on from LPNX010375433.1 coordinate 8,057, forward strand.
AAGAAATAAACAGCTTAGATGCATAACAAATGAGATCAATGGTTGTTAATGATTCCGCCAAGGAAAGATGCACAGGCTTAAAAGTTTTTGGTGAGGGTGGAAATAGGTTAACTTGTAAGTAGAATAGGCCATTGGATGGGTAGAGACACATAGATCTATGGCCCTAAATAATTTTGTTGTTTAAACATGCAAGGAAAAATAAATTTCTCAGATCTACGGAATTACTTGGAGCCCACACATTTCAATGGTGCAAGTCTAAGTTTTTTAATTAAGATCAATGGTAGAAATCCATTCCAATAATCTAAGTTGCATAGAAAAAATGGATTTTCCAATTTGCAAAGTGGTTTAAAGGTATACACGTTTCAATGAAGGAGATCTAATCGGAGATCGGATCTATGAAGGAGAAGGATTCCACAAATCTAACATGCATGGAGAAAATGAAGTATCCAAATCTATGGAATCACGTAAAGGACATAATTTTCAACGGACCAGATCTACGAAGGAGGTTAATTATGTTCCTACAATATGCACACAGCTAACATGTCCCTTAGGTCAACGGAATTCATTAGGGGTCATAGTTTTCTACAATTAGGATCAAATCCCAATTCCAGATCGATGACAACAATGGATTCCACCAGTGCACAGTGCACGAGAGATAAGAATGGTTGGATTTAGCAAAATATTGTGGGAGTTGCGAGCTCTGATGACCACAATGAAGAGATGTTGAGATCGACGGTGGAGGCATTTTCCGCTAAGGTAAACTATAAGGAAAATAAGGAGGACAATATAACAAAGAAAAAGACCAATGTAGTCAAAGGAAAGAGAGATCGATGGTCCAAGATGAAGGAGAGCTAAATGAATGGATGAGGGTTGTTTTATCCAACCAAGGTGCAAAAAATATATGAGACAAGAATAATATAACAAACATGTGCACGTGATATTAGGTCACTCATATGATTCTGTGCATTGGATAGCAAGAGCAAGACTATAAAGAAAGAGGCCAGCTGGGACAAACCCTATCAAGATACTTGTCAAAGGACTAGGTAGGCCATGTTTCTCCATTACAAATCATATATAAGATGGCTGAGGTGGAGGGGTTAGCTAACCAAAACCTAGAATATGATAAAATCAAAGAATTATTTGAAGATAGAGATTCTAATATTTTTGATACCATACTACTGAATAGACCCATAGAAACTATAAAGAACAACATGAAGTTACTTATGGACCAGGGAACTGATATGCACGGTGCCTATAGGTCATTTTTCCACCTTTTATCCACGGACCAAACTCTCAATTTCCCTAAGTTTGTCGACCCATGTGCCGCTGGTTACTCTATTTCCGAGAAGGTAATGATGGACACCTCTATGTATAAAATCCTCTGTCCAATCATCCCTGTTGTCATTAGAAACACATTCTCCATCCCTGAAGAGTTCATTCATAAAGCTAAAGAATATAGTGAAGAAAACATTGTCTAGTATTTTAGAGAGGCAATTGTGGAAAAGAAAGAGGAATTATTTAAATCCTGTTTCAAACCTGATACTCAACTAAAAACTTATCCTTACCCTTTAGATTTCGAGGAATTAAATGAGGAAACATAGTGCGTCATAACCCTCCCGATTCAGTTTCTAGGGATGGATACAGATGAATACGTCATAGAGTCCATGATGAGTTTATTGTTCACCTTGAGCACCTGCCCAAACAACTTAGAGGAGCCTAGCTAGTTAATACAAGTCTCTTGCATCAAGTTTGATGAGTTCCTAGCCGAGAACATTCACTCTTAGCTAGTATATTTCTTTAGGACTAGAACCTTCAAATTTTAGTCCTTCCTGTTGAGAATGTTTTTGTCTTTCAACGAAGAGAACCTTCAGCTTCCGAAAATGGTGATCACAGAGTAAATCAACAATGATTACACCAAATTCATGAACTTGTTGATGGCAGGAGTATATGGTGGTTTCCTCCAGAAACAACTTCTGAGTGTGTTACCTGAGATGAAGGAAACACTGCAACCCTCCCCTAACAAGAGGATTGGAGATTGGTTCTTGTTAGAACAAGGCATAATGATCAGGATATATGGATTTTTCCACCAACCTTATAGATTTCCTGCCTTTTTTAATCTCAGGGTGTTCGCATTAGAGCTGATCAGACAGAGGATGATAGTGGAAAATTAACATTTCCCAAGTTTTAGGAAGTCTCCAGGGATTAAATTATCTTGGACCATAGGCCCATTTATCATAAAAAAAGGATTTTCTCCCACTGGTAGAAAGTATGATAAGAGGGATGGGGTTCCCTACTGAGACTTCTATCAATTATGATGCACATCACATCATATCAAATAGAAGGAAAACAAAAAAAAATAATCCCTTTGAGCACCATGAGGCGGTAGGATTTCTTGAGGCTACAAATTAGTCAGACCTCCCCCAGAAGAAGCATGGGAATGATGGTGTGGAGGAGGACCCAACCTCTCCAATACAGGGAAAAAACTCACCTCCACATGGCACTTCAAGCTTGGGCCCAATAGAAGAGAAGGTTACACCCCTGGATAGTGTCTCTGAGCATTCCAATAAGAGGGACTTCTCTGAGGCCATCGACACAGAGGAGGAGGACACATACAACACACCAAAGAAATGAAAGTTGGATAATGCAGGGTAGCTGGTGGGAAAGGAAAGAAGAAGCAAGTAAAGGCCAAAGGCCCTGCCTTTGAGGTTCAAGAATATGAATTTTCCCAGACACCTGAAGGATCAACAAACATATATAGGTCCAAGAGTGAGCTATTGGAAAAATAGAAGGAGAAAAAGGACATCACCATGAATGAATCTATCAAATTGTTTGCAGAGGTAAGGAATGCTTGTGGGAAGGAGGTATCTCTGGTTTATGTTAGATATCACAAGCATAATACATCGAATCTGGCTATAGCCTCTAAGAATAGAGTATATGAGATGAGGATTAATCAGGATGACATCCCTATACCAGAAATGATCCACCTCCATAAGCATACAGGGGACATCATCCGTACTGATTTGCTGAAGTCAACTCTCAAGATATCCAAGTTTCAAATTAGCAAAATTAGAATTGAAAATCAACTGAGACAAGAAAAGGTAGAAAACAGGGCCCACCAGGCTCAGATGAAAAGGCTTCAGACATAATTTTTGTTGGTAAAAAACCAACCTAATAAAGGGGATGGCACACAAAATATGTTAAAGGAGAAAGAAGACACCATGCAACTGCTGAAGAAAAAGATGAATATTCCAGCTACTCAGTTGATCCAAGATTCATATCTATTAGAGATAAAAATGGGAAAGAGAGCTTAAATGGTAAGCTCATAGTCTTCCATGCCCAACTTCTCAGATTCATAGAAAAAGAGAAGCAGTGGCAGAAGGATATGACCCTCATAGTGGAGAGTGAGAAGGATACCAAGACTAAAGTAGATGATATGGAGAAAAGGTTACAGTAAAAGGAAAGGGAAAGAACTCGAGAAGACAAGAATTTATCCCATCACTGAACCTAGTGAGTTTTCGATCGTTCAACCCCTGACACAGGTAAGTCTGAAGGAGTTGGAGATGACACTATTGAAGTACCAGAATAACAACATGGAGGGTTTGGTAGTGGAAAGAGAATGTGAAAGAGATATTTAGGAAGCAAAGTGTGCAGAAGTACTACAGAGTAAGAATGAGAAAATGGTACAGTAGGTCATAGGGAAATCAACTGTCCAAGGGGGAAAACACCTAATATGGGATTCCCTCATATTAGAGGCCACCAAGTTGAGACCCTACCTGGATTACATTATAGAGAAATAAAGGGTCATACAGGAATCCAAACAAAGTGTTACAACAGTCAAGGAGAATCTAAATAAGAAACATGTTGACTATGCTAAAAATGCTATAGAGTTTCTAAATGGGCTGATAGAAGAGGATATTAGGAAGTTTGTAATAAGGGACAAGATTTCTATCATCACTTATGCTAGGAAGGTGGTAAATCAGTACCATCATTTAGAAATTTTTGAGGCCATGATTGGTATCATGGCACATGAGATTAAAATGTTTGAACCTTTGCTAAAAACGGGGCTACCATTCTTCTGGAATGAAAAGGGTGGCATGTTGTCATAAAAATAATACTATGACTAGTTGGTTCGATGCAGGTCGGACGAATTCGAATTTAAAGACTTGCAACAGTCTCTGTCAGGAAAGGAAATTGTTGATAAGCTGGAAGATGATTTCAAGATAGTGTTCACTTTCAAGGAAACGTGTGCACGGTTGTCAGAATTTTCATATAGAGTTTACATGTAAATGTGGGTGTTGTCAAAGGAAATGTCCACTTTGGAATTACCCACCGCAGATCAGTGGAAAGTGGTCTAGAAGTTTGGAAGGACCAAGTACATTCTGCATGCTTAAGAATGACAGACATTAGGGGACAATTGGTAAATACATGATTTACTATGAAGAGGGGTTACTCTACCCCTGCGGTAAAGGAACAAGTCGTGTTGAGTCAGCATAAAACTGTTGGAGGTGCCATGAACCACCTCTTTCAATCAAGTGATCCTGAGTCCTAGACATCAGATTACTATTTTAATCAAGTATGCATGTTATTCCATATTTATTGTTTTATGTTTAAATCATGGTGAATGTTTCAGCTCAAAGCTATTAGGATTTGCAATGATGCTTCAGGATTGATTCCCAATTTTTGTAATTGAATTTGGCTATGTTTTGAGGTTGGTCTTGGGAACCCATGATACTATAAATGTAACCTCTAGGATGAGTAAGGGTTGTAACTTTCATTCAAAATCCTTCTATGCTTGGATTTTTGTAGCTCTGTTATTTTCTTGGAAGTAGTAATGAAAAACATTTTGTGATTTTTATGAGATTCATCTAGTTGTTCCATGTTCGGTGTGTTTTCATGAATTTCACATTTCCATATATGTTCATTGTTGCCAATATATTTCTATATTGTATATGAGGAATTCGTCCTTGTTCGATGGTCCTTATATTAGAAATTATATTCATTATGTGTGCATAATGACTGAGATAAAATTCATCCTTAGATAGATGCTCTATTTTAGTTGTTAGCCTCTTTCCTGTTTCGGATAAAGGTCTTTTCAAGAGTTTCACCCACATATAGGTGCCTCTTGTTTCACTGAGATTCTCCTTCATTCTTCTACTATTAAAATAATTTATTATACTGAATATACCAACCATGTTGCCTCATATTGCATAATAGAATCAACATGCATTATTGTTGTAAGCCCCTTGAATATTTTGAGGTTGTGACTCCCTTTCCCAATGGTACTTCTTGTCTATCTGTCTCAATGTATTTAAAATTACAAATATCCTGTTCTTATCAGATATCTAGCCTTTTGAATGCTTTCTTAAATCCATATGTGTATGTGAATGTTCTTGTCACAAAGAGAGAGCCCTCTCCTAGTGTATAGGCTAGAATACAGTCTAAATATTGGTTTGAAATGGTTACTCCAGTGATATCCTACTACAACCATAGGAAACGTACTAGGTAATAACTGTCCACAATACATGAGCACCAATTTTGAGTATTTTCCCAACCTTAAGGATCTTTTCTGGGTTTTATCTCTACATAAACATGATCTCGTACCTAGAAATCTCATGGATTTCTTTTCAAGCTGACATAAAACTTATTCCTAACTTGGTAAACCTTCAAATTATGATGTACTTGTTTCATTGTTAGTTCCATATATTTCAATATTTCAGGGCCTAACATTAATATGTCGATGGATTTTCTTCAAGAAATTTGAGTATTACACTTTCGTCCATACAATATCTCAAATGGACTTAATCCAGTTTAAACTTGAAAGTGATTGTTATACCCAAATTCTACCAAATTCAAATAATACTTCCACATACCTAGTTTATCCATTACATACATTCTAAGCATGTCTTCCAAAACCTTATTTACTCTTTCTGTTTATCCATCGGTTTGAGGATTGTATGCAATGCTACAATTCAATTGTGTGCATAATCCTTTAAATAAGCCCTTCCAAAAAATTCCCATAAATTTTGCATCTCTGTCTGAAATTACTATTTTTGGTACAACATGCAATCTGAAAATTTCTTTCATAAAAATATCAGCAATAATAATAGCCTTATATGCATATTTTATTGGAATAAAGTGAGATTCCTTACTCAGTTGATCTACTATGACCATGATTGGGTTGTGTTGTTTAACATTCTTAGGCAAGCGAGTTATGAAATCCATACTAATAATTTCCCTTTTCCATTCCATAATAGGTAATGGATGTAATAATCCTGCTGGATGTTGACGTTCATCCTTTAGCTGTTGACATTCAATACAATATGCTAATGTTATGCTACTTCCTTTATCCTATTAGGCTAAAAGAAATCCTTCCTTATCATGGTAATCATTTTCTAATATCTAGGATGTCCTAAATAAGGTATTTTATGTAATTCGTCCATAATAATTAACTTAATATCCTCTAAATTAGGTATATATAATCTTCTTTTGTGTAATAATAACCCCCTTCCATTCATACTAAAATATGTTTTTACTTGATTTAATTAATTTTATGTGGTCTTTTCTTTTAATTTCTGATACTCTTTATCAAATTTTTCCGCATTTATAATTTTATCTTCTAAATTTGATTCATACTTGTTTCTTGTTGTTGCATACAACAAATTTGCATGACGACTTAGGGTGTCTGCAACTTTATTCTCTGTTCATTTTATATGTTTTATTTCAAAATCGTATTCGCTTAGAAATGATAACCACTTAGCTTACCTAGCGTTAAGATTTTGTTGATTGAATAAGTATTTTAAACTTATATTATCATACATTAATAAAAATATTCTTTTGATGAGATAACGTCCCCACATTTTAAGTGCATGAATGATATCAACTAATTCTAGGTCATGAGTAGCATAATTATTCTTGTGTTCCTTTAGCTTCCGAGACTCATAGGCTATGACATAATTTTCTTGAATTAGTACTCCACCTAAACCTTCTTTGCATGTGTCCATACATACAACAAAATCATTAAATGGATCAACAATTATTAGAATAGCAGTAATTTTTAATAAGTGTTTTAAAAAACTCTCTTCACATGTTTCGTTCCAATCAAATTTCTTACCTTTCTTTTGTAATGAAGTTATGGGGTATGCTATCTTAGAAAATCCTTCAATGAATTTATGGTAGTATCCAACAATCCCCATAAATGATATTATATCAGTTACGTTCTTTGGAACATGCCATTTAGTAATAGCTTTAATTTTGTTAGGATCTAGTGATATCCCATCCTTAGACACCGCATGTCCTAGATATTGAATCTCGTGTTTGAAAAATTCACACTTAGACTTAGCAAATAATTGTTGTTCCCTTAACACTCATAGGATTATTTTGAAGTGTTCTTCGTGCTCTTGTTTATTTTTAGAATAGATTAATATGTCGTCGATATAGACGACTACGAATTTATCTAAGTATTTACTTAATATACTATTCATTAAACACATAAAATTTGATGGGGCATTTTTTAACCTAAAGGGAATTATGGCAAACTCATAATGACCGTATCTGTTTCTAAAAGGAGTCTTAAAGATATCCTTGTCCTTGATCCGTACTTGATGGTATTCGGATGTCAAGTCTATTTTTGAAAAAAATGTTTCCCCTTAAAACTTATCAAATAGATCATCGATACAAGGCATAGGATATAGTTTTTTAATTGTCATTTTATTTAGTTGTCTATAATATATCAATAACCGTAAAGTGCCATGTTTTTTCTTTACAAAAAAAACCGGTGCTACCCAAGGGGAAACACTAGGTCAGATTTATTGTTTATTGATTAATTCATGTATTTGTGATTTTGATTCAATGATCTCTATGATTTTCATCCAATAGGAATCCTTTGATGGTATTGCTTCCCCTGGTACCAAAACAATTGTAAAATATATATATCTTTTCGGAGGTATTCTGGAAATCTCTTCTGATATATCTTTAAAATATTTTAAAATTTCTATGTCTTCTATACTAAGTTGATTATATTTCTCTTTGTCTTCCATTATGTGTATCTTTGTCATCCATTATGTAAACTGCAAAAAATTTGCATCCTTTACAAACAGACCTTTTCATTTGTAAGCCTAATATTTCTCTTATGGTAACTTTCCTAGGAATCCATTTTACAACAATTGTATTACCTTTATCATCCAAGCATGAGAATGTTTTATCATAATAGTTTAGGATAACTCTATTTTTATCTAAGAGGTCCATTCCTATCAGTAAATCATAAGACCCTATAGGTAATATACTTAAATCAACATGTGTTTTTAAACCATTCATACTAAAATCACACTTTTTTACGATGCTAGTGACCTTTCGCTTTGTGTCTATAGCAAGTTGAACTAACCAAGAATTTTCAAACTTATGTTGATGTAACTTGTATAGATTTACAGTTCTTGGAGATACATAACTTAAACTTGCACCTCGATCTATCAATATAGAAATTGGTTTGTCTTTTAACATACCTTCGATTTCGACCATAGATGTTTGGTGATTTGGTTGCATATTCTCCAATGTTGCATTGATTATGGGCATGCTCCTTGCTATATATTCTAGTGTACTAGCTTCTTGAATTGTATGTATGTGATTAATACCTTTCTTTCTTACAAGACAATCTTTAAATCAATGTGGTTCACCACATTCCCAACATTTTGATGGTTCCCTTTGTGTAGTATTTTTATTAAAAATAGTGGTTATTTCCCTTTCTTTAATTGCTACAGGATTTTGTTGTTTATTATTTTTAAAATTATTCCCTTGGTATCCCCGATAATTATTTGCAAAATTATTATAAAATTTAGTACCTTTCTTTTTCTATTACACCTAATTGTAATTTAAAGAATTCTTTATCTTTTTTCTCGTAATATTTTTCTGATAAATACTTTCTTTTAAAATATTTCTTAAAAGTTTTCCAAGTTACAAAATGTTCTTTAATGTGTTTTACTTTCTTTATATATTTCCACAAGATATCAGCCTTTCCTATGGAGTTATAAATTTCTATTTTTTATTTTAGTTTGTCAAAATAATTATAAATATGGAAATACTTTCTCATCTCAGATAGATAAGCTTATGCTTCTTATCCTTTTTCAATTTCTCCATTAAACATAGGAGGTTTGATCTTTTTAAATTCACCATAAATTTCTTCATACGGTTTGTATTTCTTTTTCTGTTGATTACTATCGTTACTTCCACCAGAATCTTTATATTTTTCATTACTATGTTTACTTGATTCTTCACTTGAAGATTTAGTCTCATGATTATAAAATTCTAGTTTTCTTACCTTGTGTTTATAAGGTATAGTTCTTGCCATATTTAATTCATGTCCTTTATTTTTTTCTTCTTCATTACTATGAAGTTTAGTCAGCAAAACATTATTTAATTCTTCATGTTATTTTAAATGCATTCATTATCTCCCTTAACATGTTTAAGTTATGCCTTCAAATATTTTAATGTTTGTAGGAGTTCAAATGTATTATCATTCTACTTTCATCCAAATTTACCAGATTTCATTGTCTCGAATATTACCTTCTTCATTGTTTTATGGATCTTTAGAATGTGATTCTCCTTCAGCAGACATTCTTACATTTGCCATGATTTCCTACAAAAACAAGGAAAGGCTTTTCTTCTTGTTTGCAAAGAGAGTCAAGCCATAACAAATAAAATTAGTTTTTTGTTTTTATTATGACTTTGAGTGTTGGGATTTTCAAGCCAAGTGTTGTAACTATGCTCTGATACCATTTTGTCACAAACCCATAAATTACATAATAATAATAAAATATATTTATAATTTAAATACTTATTTGTCACAACATGTCTATTTTTTGTAAGTTCAGATCTATTATATTAAGAAGAAATAAAAATACAGGTAAAAGTACAATTCTATGTGTCCATTGAACATGAAAATGAAACTAGAGAAAGCATATCATCTTGCCTGAAGAAGATAGGCAGGCTGTGACTGTTAGGGTGATCCTCCCAACAATGGGGAAAACAGATCTTACAAAACATGTTAATAGTTTGAGACAAAAGTTTCTGACTTAACATGAACAAAACTGCTCTCAAGAGAAATGAACTAGAAAATGACCATAAAGAGGAGAAATGGAGCATTTGACCTAGCCTTAGAGATTTTCATAGGGAACTTCAATAATCGCGCAGCCGGTCCCCATTGCAGGCCCTGTTCGTTAGTGTTCTCTACATCATCTCTCGAGATGCTGGTGTTGTTGGATGTTCTCCTTCCTTTGGGGTTGTCGAAGCATTCCTTGCTGTCGGTGCTAGCTTGTTTGACTATTAATGGATATGTTTTCCTGGAAGGAATTACCTTAGCTATCTTTCCTTTTTGTTGATGTAATTGTAACTTCGGAATGTATTCATCCTTATTTCTTATGTATTGTAACCCATTGTTTACTCTAGGATGTATTTGTAATGTAGTTGAGTCATGTCATACCCCGATGTTCCTATCGGGAAGTTTTTGTAATATAAACGTCATGTCAAGTCATTATGGGTAACCCTCCTATTGGTCAAAGGTTAAAGTCCCCATAGTTGTGGGGCCCTAGGGTTATTAGACTATCCTAGAGATGTCAACCCTAGGTGAGTAATTGTAAGTCAAGGCAATAGTCCCCACCATTTTGTTAAGGATAAACATCCTTGTTGGTCAAAGGAGGCAAAGTCCCCACAAGTTGTGGGGCACTAGGATTATTAGACACTCCTAGAGATGTCGGCTCTAGTAAGTAATTGTTAAGTGAGGCCGACATGTTGGAGTGGGTTTCAAGTGAATGAAATAATATAACTAGAGAGTGAGTCTCTCTATTTGTCACACACACACTCACTCATTGGGGTGCATGAGTGAGAGGAGAAGTTATTGGGACAAGAGAGAGACTGCCGCTGTAGGGAGATCATCTATATGTTTTTGGGTTTTACTTTTGGTGCTAATTCTATCTCTGAGGAAGTTGCGGGGTTTTCTTATTTATGGTTTCCCTGAGGAAAATTATTTGTGTCTCTTGTCTCTTGTGTTTTATTGCTGTGCATGTTATTCTCTCAGTTAAATATCCTAAGATCATAATACTAGCTTGAATGATAAAAATCTAACATGGTATCAGAGCTAACCTGAGAAGAAGACATTGTGTAGCTACAAAAGATACGGCTTATTAATTTTTGTGTCTCTCTCCACAATCCATTAGCAAAAGTATGCTAGGCTGACTCTCCATTGAAGGGTCCATCTTTTCGTCAAAGCGGGATTTGATTCTGAGCATTTTCAGTTTTGGTGTGGGAAATTAGGGCTTCTTGCAGAAGAAGAATTTTTGAGTGAGCCCGCCATAGGATTTCTCTCCTCATCAAAATCAAAGTTTAGAGACCTGGATCAATATTTTTGGTTGGGTGAAACCCTAGTTTGACCCCGAGCTAGAAGAACCCTAAATGCTAAAACTGTTAAGTTTTATTACATTCTCTATATCCTGAGATTGGTGAAGTATCAGAAGCTGAAAATTTCCAAGACCAAATAGAAAATCATTATTTACACTGTATCCAAAATTCAGCCTCATCTTCGCTATATTCTCGGAGATATGATCCCTATAAATTAGGGTTCCAGCCTCTTCTAGAATTCATCCCTAAACAGGACACCTGGGGAGAATTGCTATATCTTGGGAAAAAAAGGTCCAAATTCAATTCTTGAAGATGTTATAGAAATGGAACAGATGTTACTTTCAGTGGTCTGAATTTTAGACATAGAAGATGAAACAATGACATGTGGACATTTGTACAAATTCGTTGTTCTGAACAGTCCTGTAATAGGTCACCTTGGTAAAATGATCATAAGTACCAATTGGTGAAACCAATTTTGATGAAACCTATGGTGTTGGAATAGGGACATGCGAGGATACCGTAGTGCAAAGTTTCATACATAGAGGAGCATTAATTTTGGAGATATCATAGAAACAGTGACAAACATTTCTGCAGAAGAAATTCAAAAACTAGGGATTCCTGTTTTGGGAGTTTCCCTCCACTGTTTTCAGAAAAGGAGTACATTGGACAGATTTCCTTGAAGAGATCTATATTTCTATCCAATAATACCTGAAAGATTCCAAGTTTTTAAAATTAGGGTTTCTCTGAAAAACACTAGATCAGTTAGCTCCGGAACTAGGACAGACATCTCAAATCGGTAAGATCTAATCTTTTTCTATTTTTAGTTGAGGTTCTCATTTGAAAGTGATCTATCACATCAGCTTGATGATAAGCTTGGTGAAGTTGACAAATTCCAAGCATGGAAGTATTTGATCTTTCTGAAGAAAATAAATTGGACACCTACATGAGTAGAGAGGTTCCAGTTCCAGAGGGAGATGAGGCTCAAAGCCTTACACAAGAAGAACTTGGTCAAGGCCAAGAAGATCATTGCTGATTCAGTCATGGATCAACTTGTACCACAAGTGTCTCCCCTAAAAACACCGAAGATGTTTGATTCCTTGACCAAGATATTTGAAGGGAAGAACATACATCAGAATATGAATTTGAGAAAATAGTTGAATAATGTTAATATCTAGAATGCAAAGACTATACAGTCATACTTTATGGGGATCTCTCAAATCAAAGAAAAAATTGAAGCGGTAAAAGAAGAAGTGAAGAATGCAGGAGTGGTGATAGCCACCTTGAATGGCATCCTAGGATCATGGGATTCATTCATTCGAGTAATGTGTGCCAGAAGGAAGTGAATACTTTCAGTAGAATCTAGGAATAAAAAGAAGCTCAACTAATAATAAGAGAAAAGTGTATAAATTCAGGCCTGCAGTATATTAATTTCACTCACAGCAATTAACAATTGATCATGCAAAATTATCAACAATGGAGACTGAATATGGAGCTGTAACACAAAATTATATTAACTGAGTGTACAATAGCCAACCCTGTAATAACAAAGGCTGCTGAATATATAGAATACATGAGCAAATCGAATGCATAAGGAAGCATCCAAATCTAGCATAAAGCAGGCTTACCCAAAATAGGAAAATCCCCCATAGGTGTAAAAAGCTGATCCCAAATCTATCAAGGACCCCACGAATTAGCAAGGGCGCATGGGCAAGCTAAAGAGTGGTAAAATGGCAGCTCATACATGCTTTTGCATGGAGGAAAGAGTGGAGGAGGAAGAGGAAACAAAGCTGATTCACCTCACCTAGGCCAGGAATAAAGCAGATTTGATTCCTAAGGTTTTCCCAAGCTCTCCATGAGTCAATAATGGCAAGTTTTACCTCTATGGATAGGCAATTAGCTACTTGCACATGGTGGGACTCATGGACTAGGCAAATAAGACAAAATAAATGAAATAATGTCTAAGTGGGTAAATACTATGGGTTGATTATTCTAACACCCCCCCTTAAGCCTGACTTTATGAGTAATAAATAAAAAATATAGGGCCTAGAAACAAGGCTTAGTCACCCTTTTACATACTGCATGTCCATATGAAACAAGGAAAGAGGCAAAACCAACTTGGGAAAATCCTCCCTTAAACATGGACTGTAAAACAAAATTGTAGAATCTTGTCTCCACTCATGCTTTGACAGCATGATCAGCAATCCCCAGCAGTGATTTGAGATTGCTGAAGGTCTTCTCACAAAATGATTTTGTGAAGATGTCAGCTACTTGTTCTGAAGATGAACATAAGAGTAGGTGAATGGTGCCATCATGCACAAGCTCTCTGATGTAGTGCATGTGAATCTCAATGTGTCTGGTTCTCTGCTTCAGAACTGGATCCATGTAGATTCAAATGGTACTCTGGTTATCACAGTAGATTATAGTTGAGTACTCAGGTTCAAAACCACACTCTCCAAGTAAACCCTGCAACCATAAACACTGAGTTGCTGCATTGACAACTCCTCTGTACTCAGCTTCTG